>UESW01002549.1:0-28867 GCA_900491605.1 Calamus simplicifolius | reverse complement strand
ATTAAAAATATTTAATTTTATGCACATATTCTATAAATTGAGAGTGCAAAACTATAAACTCTAACTAATCAAAAGACACGTGTTGCATTTAAACTCATGCCCTTTGGGCCAAATCCAAGTCATGCCTCAAACTCACCCGTGGCCTAGGCTTGTAACCCAAAAGCATACAATAATCAAGTCAAACCTATGATAGGTTAACCTATGGCCAAAAATAAACCGTAGCACAAGCCCATGGTCTATGGCTCGGGCCAAAAATAACCAAACCAATAAATGGCTTAGGTCCATCTGAGGCACAAAGCATCGTCTAAGATCTAAACCAAAGTTTAATGCATGACTAGTAGTGGTCTAGGACCAAAACAGGCTCAGCTTAATGCAACAGGATGGAGACATCCAAAATAGGGGCTGTAACCCAAACCCAAACCAAGCTCTAATCCAAATCAAGCCATGACCACGCTATTACCCCAAACTAGTCTTGGTCCAAATTGGTGAGACTATAAACTAGCCTAAATCCAAAATTAATTTGCCTCGACCCGTGATCAAACTACGACCCAAATCAAGGTCCAAATCTTGGCCTAAAACGAGCCTGTGCCAAAGCAAAGATCAAAAACAGAATCCATGGCCCAAAATAGAATAGGTCAGACCGGGTTATTTGGCTCCAAAGCAGTGTTAGTGTGTGCCCTATATCCAATTGGATAAGATGCTAGTTTGTATACATTTCTTATGAATGCAAATCAAATTTATTGGTTTCTTTATCTATCCAGGTATTTTTCATATATATGTTAGATATATTTTCCTGTGAGATAAAGTCCAAAAGAATGCGAACTGTGCATATGAATTTGTAATAAGATTACAAATTGTGAGATCCAAAATTGTACATTATGGTTCGATTCTTTAAACTTCCCTAATCGATGCGTAGACAGGATTGGACACTGTCGAACACCGTTGAGATTAGCACACATTGCATATCTTCACCCTTGTGGTGTGCAGCTGATCTTGCAAGCTAAAGTATGAAGATACTTGGATATGGTGTATGGATGTTCGTTATTATAACGATACATTGGATGACCCGCACAGAGATCCCATATGGATATTCTATATAGTGTCGATGGTTGATCTTTGACGACGGTGGTGCGAGTAATTCTTTGACTTGAGATCTTCATTGCACCTTATGTGTGGAATATCATGCTTTGACGACATGCAAACGTCGCTCTAGCCACGGGTGGCAAATATGGTGTCGATTGGGTATGATATGAAGAACATGAAGGTAGTGTTTGATCAAGACAAGATTCGTCTCCCTTGATAGAAAGGGTTATATCCCACAGCCACTTGATGGATTAAATTGACTATTAATCCTTGCAAGGTTGAGTTGGAATTCGAAATGGTTTCGAAGTTCTAATTCATATGAGTCAATTTTTCTGAGATCAAGTAAACAAAGATCAATTATATGGTTGACACATTCCATACCACTGATTGATTTGAGATATGTGACGAAAGGATTGAATCGTACGGTAACCGTTCATGGACAGGTGTTGATGACCACGTCAACAACCCTTAACACTTGGGTGGTCATGATGCTTGCTAGAGGCCGCTCATGATCTATAATCATGGATTCTTTGACTTAATCAAAGAGTTGATTTGGTTAAAGAATGACTTGGACAAGGTGTTGATCAAGTCATCCTTAGGGTCAATATTAGGGACATGATTATTACCAACGTGTCAAAGGACCTAATGGGTCACACGCATTAAGAAGATTTTGGATGAAGTTAAAATGAGAATTAAGTTGGACTTAATTCAAATTAGATAACCAATAAATTAGGATTGGGTTTGACTCAATCTTAATGAGAGAACATGAAATTGATGAATATGATTCATTATAGAGAAAAGAATTTTTGTTCAAAAGAGAGACCTTTTGTACATGAGATGTACATATGAAATCCATTAATTAGGCTGATCCATGTGATGGATGGCTTAGATTAATTGAGATTAATAATATGATATTTAATTGGATCCATATGATGGCATGATTTGATTCATGGAAACCCAATTAAACCGAGGGCTGAGATCGTGCCATATGGAGGATGGATCCATGCCCATGTGATGGACATGACCCATCTCCACGTCATGGAGGAGTGAACCCCATGATTTGGGGCGTTCTCATGAAGCCAAATTCAAGGTTGTGACGTTGGTTTCATGGGATAACCAATTTCCTAATTTTTTGGGATGTGGTTTGGTGGTTGTAATCTTAACATTATCATGATAGCAAATGTCCTAAATTTGTTAGGATAATTGTTATCAACTTGATAAGGTTGAATGGTTAGGTGGTTGTGATAAAATCCTTTTTTATGGAACCACACAACCTCCTTTCCATGTATAAAAGGAGAGAAATACCTCCTTCGAGAGACACACCAACTCCTCTCTTCTCTCTCTCTCTTGCACTACAGTAAATTTAAATTTTAACAACGTTTTTAAGTTATTTCCCGATGCTTTTTTAGCATCGGGATATGGTTTTTCGATGCTTTCTAAAGCGTTGGCAGAAAGGGGGTGGTTACAAAATTTGCCGACGCTTTGGGGAAGCGTCGGTAAAATTAAAAATGCCGACGCTTTAAATAGCGTCGGTAATTTCATTTTCGATGCTTTTTAAAGCGTCGGCATATAAACCTTCCGACGCTTTTTAAAGCGTTGGTATATAAATCTGCATGCTTTTTGAAGCGTCGGCTTTTAAACAAGCCGACGCTTTCAAAAGCGTCGGGTTTTATATAACCTACCGACGCTATTAAAAGGGTCGGCATATTAACGATCAAATTTTTTTAAAAAAAACTAAATTTACAAACATTTAAATTAAACCTGTATATTAAACCAAAATTAATGCAATTACGCTATTAAAAGCATCGGCATATTAACGGTTAATTTTTTTAAAAAAACTAAATTTACAAATATTTAAATTAAACCTGTATATTAAACCAAAATTAATGCAATTAATAATCACATTGCTTACATTAATTCCAAATTACATTTCATACATTCTTAAAATCACATTGCATACATTTCATTGCATCAACTAAGAGAGTTACAAGTTAAAGTTTAACAAAATTTAAAAATACATAAAATGAAAGATCTAAATAAAAGTAGGTGAGGTCAATGATCTGTAGGAGGAAGATCGTCACCCTATCCGCTCTGATCTGATGCTCCAGGAGCCTATAAGAATAATTAAAAAAAATTAATTTGCTTAACTATCAATTACAATATATTAGATAAATAATTGATATAATATAAGAATATATATTAATAATATATATATACCTGGTGTGGAACAAACATGTGTACGATAGATGTAAGCCGCTCAATGTGCTCTCTCATAGAATCCATCGCTGCTCTATCGGTGGCACTCCTTCATCGCATCTCCTCCATCTCTGCTCTATCATCGGGACTCTTTCGTCGCATCTCCTCCATCTCATGCTCAAGTCTGCGAACATCTGCAGAATCTGCAGCAACACGTTCATTTCTATTCATCTCAGATAACTGAGTGGGGGTGACTCCAACTCCATAACCCCTCACTCGATCATAGCGCTCCAGCCCCATCAACTCCATAAACACGTCGGCCTCAATACGACTACTCTGTATAGAGTCATCAACACGCTCAGCAATAAGAGCTGTAGCTCTTTCCTGTATTAATTTAAAAAAATTAGTTAGATCTTATTGAATAATAAAATCAAATTAAAATCGTTGCATGAAATAAATTGTAATAAATAATTACATATAAGTCCCTTGACTCATCTCGGACAAAAGTGCCATCACGGTGAATATGAGTCATTTGGTAAAACTCCACCTCACCAGGTTTCCATTCATGCTCATCCATCTACAAGAAATATTACATTTTTATAAAACTAAATTTGATATTGATAAAACTAAGTTGTCCGTTCATGCATTTATACCTACATACACACATTGTTCATGTCGATGTAAAAGTATGTGAAACATTGCTAAAGATTGGAGAAGACGGAGACTAAACTGAAAATTACATCAAAATTAATCTCAATAAGTGAATGCTTAATTCCTTAGATTACTGATCTACCACATGCAGTGCCAATATTTATTATCAAATAAGCAGTTTATCCCCCCCGACAACCAGGGCCTATTAGGATTAATTTTGGTAGAATGATTTATTCAACTACATTAGGAATTGGGATTGTGATTCAAGATGGGACGACTCTTCTTATTGCAACCATATTAATCCATCATAATCATGTTTCATCTATTGAATTGAACGCAACCTGGTGCAGAGTTTATTGGAAACTAGCTTGCTCCAGTGTGATTGGACCATTTTGAAATGCGGCTGCAACTTTTGTGGCTTGGATGCTGCAAGTAGTTTTCATCCTCTACTTAAGCTTAGAGTGAAGACATCCTTTTTATATAATTTTACCTGTAAGCATGTATTTTGAAAGGCTAAGTAATTATGGATCATCTTATAAGGTTGACAGTGGAGGTGTCTGCTATTTGAAACCGTAAAAGGTCTCCTTTCTTACATTTAAAAAAAAAAAAAAAGATCAGCACCAGCTTATAAAATCACTAAGATAAAAAGCTAATTGAAGAAAACTGGAATATCTTACATGAATTAACAACCAGATACTTGTTCTTTGGACTATTGCCCGATCGTATGTGCAAACTTTGTCTTTGAAGTTAACCTCCTTTTAGAAACATAACATCCATCTATCTCACCATTGAACAAGTATATAATGAAAAAATTAGAAAAAGAGAACCCATTGGGATTTTAATTATGCTATTTGGTTTCTATTTCCAAACTTAGGTTTTAATAGCACAAATGGAAGTCAATAGTCTTGGAAATTGTCCCTTTCCAAATGTACATTTTATATTCCATCATCCATTGAAGTTTCTTTTTTTGTCCTTAATCCAGTGGTTCTGCATGAAAATTCTCAGCATCCTTATTTCAGTGGCACCATGAACACTCTCTTAATCCAACAGTGTGAGTGTGTATTTATTCATGTACATACTTATCATGACAACTTGTTCTGCCATCATCACATCTACATTTAGGTTAAGCAACACTAAGACCTTGACATTATCAAATGAACCATGACTATATTTGTTTTCTAATGTCAAGATTTCGTGTATGATTCAAACTGTAGACTCTCTTAAAAGAGAGAACTAAGCCATATCTGTTCTGGGGTCTTTATTGTTTCAAATGGTTGTACTTAAACTAGAATCAGTATCAAAATTTAAAATTTTAAGTAAACTTATTAACCAATGGTAGGTCAGAACCTGCTGAATGCCAACAGCTACAACATATATTTCCATCAAAAAAAGAAAAGCTTGTAGCTCATGGAAAAGTTGATAGGGTGACCAGGGCCCTTACCTTTCAGAGTTTGGGGCCTCCCTTCCTAAACATACTTCTTAAGCATGCATGCTTATAAAGCAAGCAAGGAGCTCTTATGTTACTCCTGTCTGTCAATTGATATTCATGTTCTCCTATAAATGTCATGGTCATATATTAACAACCTTTTTTTTCTGTGTGCACACATGAAGAGTTGTAAGAAGATAATATTTCACATTGATGATTTGCTGATCGATGATGATTCTAGTATTGCTTTATAAAACAAATTAAGAATGTCCATTCCTTCCACTTCTGTACTTTAGTTCATATTTTATGAAATGAACCAATGAGACTCCCTATGCTTACTTTAAAAGGAAAAATAAATCTATGGAATCAAATAATTCTGTCTTGATGCCAACAAATTTACTTTATTTTCTACAACTTGGCTTAAATTGTATGACCTCTTATATTTCTGTTGCTTTACTGCACATACGATTGGGTTTGTGTATGCCCTTTCACATCAACCACCAATCATCAACTCAGCAGTAGCACCAGTACACTACCATTGCCTTCCACTGCTAGCTAAATTAACAAACTTTGTCTTTGAAGTTAACCTCCTTTTAGAAACATAACATCCATCTATCTCACCATTGAACAAGTATATAATGAAAAAATTAGACAGTTTGGCCTCAAACCATCCTTCAGCATCAGGACTGCACCAAAAGCTCAGCATAGCTACCATAAACAACTACCCTAATAGTGTGTTGCGACCTGTTATTGATTAGAATCGATTTACAGGGGATGTTAATGTTCATAGATTGGATTACTAGATTTCTTGGAAGTTTTATATGTCTGCCATCCAGAAATCTACAAACAGATATAGACATATGTACAACTATTGTTTAAGAAAGATCACAGAAAGGTTTTAGGGTTTTATTAGGAACTATGGTTATGAGTGTCAACAAGGGATTATTAGAAAGATCACAGAAAAGTTTTAGTGTTTCGTTAGGAGCCATGGTCGGTAAGGGATGGAACTAACATTTATAGGTTGGTCTTCACAAGTTCATGTTTCTTATTTTTGTTGACCAAAAGAAGTAATTGACTAAATAAGACAATCATTGGTAGACAAGCCATGGATTCTAAATGTAGAAGTCATGACACTTAAGTTAATCAAGTAAATTTGTCAATTCCTTATTAACTAAAAACTTAATTTGTTAACTACCTTTGAAAATTTTGTGCTCATTTTGTTGGCAAAATCAAGTATATTTATTAAAGGTCATAGGGGAAGATACTATAGAGATTCTACATATTGTTATAAATCATCTGGGGTCCTGAAAATGCATCTTTTTTCTTCAGAAGACTCATCTATAGAAAATACTTAGTTTCTCAAGGAAGTCCTTATCCAGTGTATTTAGTACCCTAAGTAAAATGCTCGAGAAAAGTCACTAGAAATTTTGCTGTTAAGTCTCCATGTTGATATTGGATTTGAGTATACCAATCATCATTTAAAGCTTGTTATTGCCCTAGGCTTAGTCCTCTGTACTTGTTAGTGCTTTCAGGACGGGTGCAGAGGTGCGTAAAACTAATAGAAAATGGACTAGCAAGACTTGTTAGTCCTTTGTACTTGTTAGTGCTTTCAAGATGGATGAGGAGGTGTGTAAAACTAATAGAAGATGGGCGTAAGCAAGGTCCTTCGTATTGGTACTGAGCTGATACAGTATAGTACGATGCATACCATACTAAATCAATAGCGTACTGGTCAAGTGGACCGGAGAGCCTTATCCATGTCTACTACTTAGGTGATTTGTTTGGTACAGGACAGTTCAATACAATTCAATATGCCAATATGAGGGTGGTATAGTAGTTCGGGGAGGTTCAAGATAGTTGGCCCCCGTACTGAATGGGAAAGCCAAACTATCCTAATTCTAAGCCAGTTTGACTCGGTTTGAGATGTTTTGGCTAACCCTGGGTGTGAGCATGTGATAAACTGATTTGGTCATGCTATAAAGTGGAAAGAAAGGTGATTGGCCACAAGATGTTAAAAGTTAACTGTTTCTATCTCTTATGTTTGAATTTATGAACTTCTAATGTGACCAGTTGTTGTTCTTTTTGATAATAATTCATGTTCTCACGGGTAAAATGGTAATTTTATTGTTCTTATTTAATTTAATGTTTGACTGACTAGATTGTTTGAACTTGGGCAGCGTATTAGAATAGAAGAAATCAGGTGTCATGAATGGTTTAGGAAGAATTATGTACCTGTTAGGCAAGTTGAAGATGAGGATGTAAACCTTGATGATGTGTATGCTGTTTTTGATAATCCTGAGGTAAGGACTTCTAAATCTCTAAATTTCCTCTGATGCCTTTTCGTTTCCAAAGAACTATTTTCTTAGAGATTATACTTGTAGATTTAAAGTTTTATCTCTCAATATATTTACCAGGAAATTTAGGATAGTGGACTTGAACAAACTATTCATGTGTCCTCATTTTTTGTGCTGCATTTTTCTCTCTGAGCTCTAATGATGCACTATGTTTTATTCCTATCTTGAGTTCTTTAATGTTTCATATTTAGTTGAAACTGCTTGATATTTTATTTTCTCTATGGTTGACATTCTATGGGAAAAATCAGCTATTGTTTGGTGGGTCTTCACAAGTTCATTGATGAATAGATACTAGACTCAACCACAAAAGTAATCATCAGTAATGTGTTAACTATCATGAATCCTGAATTTTATAGTTTCTGAAACAAAGAAGTATACTAACGTGTGCTCGAGGTCAGTTAGGGAAGAGCCATTTAACAAGTAAATAATTTGATATAAAAAATATAAATTTTTAGTTTAAGGAACATACGAACTCTTGTCTTACTCGCGCATAACTCTTGGATCCCGATGTATGGGGAACAGACAGAGATGCTCGTGCAGCTTTACCAATATTAGAATATGTCTGCAAAATTAAATAAATATACTTATTATATTTGAAAAAAAATAAATATTTTAAAGTATCTTAAATTATTAAATAACAACATACCTATCCCCTCTCGGAGAACCAGTAATGAACCAACTCCATCCACTGATGAGGGGGTACATCAAGAGGACAAGTACCAACTACTTGCTCCTCGGTCATACCCGGCAACTTGTACTTCATCTTCAAATATGCCTTATATTCTTTCCATTTTCGGTTTAGAGACTTCAATACAAAATCATGAGTGGATGGAGGTAGTACAAACTTAGACTGCAAACAATTTAATTGTTAAGTCTAATAATTGACTTAATTAAAATAAAATAAGCTGTTTGTAAATTTAAAAAATATAAAACAAAGCATAATATAACAAGTATACAAAATAAGAAATGTTTAGATTCAAATTTTTACCTGCACAACTCGTAGAATCTCAACTTTATACGTTGAAAGCATGTCATTCCATTTTGCATAACTTAATGGACAAAGCTGATGCCTCCGTGCAACTGACCCTAAAAAGGAACTCAATAAGCTAGTGGCTTTTTAATTGATTGCCCCAGCTGATTGCACTCAACCACTATCTGCTCACCCTCACGCATCTGCCATACATCCCGAACTAACATGGATCCGCGTCTGCGTGTAACCCTCCCAGATTCGTCTGCATAAAAATAGATATGCATGTGTAAACTATAATAAAAAGTGTAAAGATATTTTATCAAACTAAATAAAAAAATAAATTACCCTGAATGTGTAGCTCATCATCTTCTACACCGACAATAGGATCATGATGCTCAGAAGATGGACCTCCTACACCAACAATAGGATCATGATGCCCAGAAGATGATGGACCTGCTGTAGAATGTTGTGCCGAATGATTAAACGCAATGTCCGGTACTGAAGAACCAGCATGAACCTGCTGTGATGAAGCAGAAGTGCGACCCTCTGTCCGTGAGCGCGGCATAATGTCACCTATCATTTACATCAGAGTAAGAGTTAGTGAAAATAAATATTAAATATATATATATATATATTAAACAAAGGGGTAAGAGTGAGTGAGTTTTTTTTTTCCCTCACATGCAAGACATTTTCAAACTAAATTCAGCAGAAGAAGAGCATACAGACTTTTCAATTTGTCATCTGTTTGCATAGAACCGATAACACATGAAAAACAACCACCCAATAATCCATAATACCGGTACCAAATGCATAATTTAAGAATGGCATGTGAGACAGAGTATGAAATATGCGAAGACAAAACAAAAACAAACAAAAACTAAGTATAGACCTTTCAAAACTTTCCAACTGAGACAAGCAGGAAAAGAAGAGAATAGAAAATTAATCCATGGAAATTTAAATAAGAACTTATATAAGACAAATATGGAATGTTATTAAATTTAGAATTCTAATGATAAATAAAAGGGTGAACAATTTTGCACTAATCTACAATCAAGAAGACACCCCAGCCCTTTTATTAGACCACATTCTTCAAATTTATAGCATCATGAGCATTAACCCCAATATGAATTTCACATATTCCACAGTTACAAAATAATAAAAGCATCAGATAATGCATATGAGAAAAGGGCGTTCCACCTATGATCTCACCACTTCATGTGAGATCATTCTCTTAATAATCATTTTTTTCAATAAAAAGTCATGTGATGTAATTCTGTGTTGAAAGACCAAAACTAAATCAATCTGAGCAATTGACACCTCCAGCTCTGATGGAATCTTGACCTTGACCTCTGAAAGCTTTCTGAACTGGCTTAGATGTCAGGGTCCATTCCTACAGCTGGCTTAAAGCTAGGGGAGACCACCACATTTATGGCCCTGGTTGGTTTATCTTATGAGTTGCTTTAATCGGGACGGAATATATGTGATATAAATGGGGTGCCAGTGCCACATCCTTCTTTGATGATGCAGTGTTGGTCAAAGATGCAATGCGGTTCCTTTGTGTGTGCATTGGAGGAGACCAGTTGGAGCAGAAGTGACCAGAGGTCACTTCCTTGGGGCATTGAAAGATCTGGGAAGACTGTCCATAGGACCAAGCCACTGATGAGATGGACTGCTACAGAACACTAGGACCTAGTCTATTAAAGAAGGAATAGCAGCTAGCAGTAGCTTGTAAAGATGCCAAGGCTTGATTTGATAGAACTGAGATCCCGAACAAACAATTTTTTTTTTTAGTCCAACCATTGGAGTTGCAATGTTTATGAGCTAGAGGGTAAATATGCATGTGTGGTGAAAATCAACTGACTTTTAGCAAGCATGGAAAGTTGGCCATGCAGCAGCTACAAACATGCAGTCAAATTCAATAATTTGTTTGATGAGAAAAAATAATTTAAAGGGGTAGAGTTGTATGCAATGTCTTGGACATGCATGTGCATAAGGAGGTAGATATGGCTTAATGAGATCTGGAATTCAGATTGAAAAGAAAAATGATTGTGAATAAAGGAAAATAGAGAGGATTTGAACTGTATAATATCATGTCAGATAGCTTGGCTGTTTGCAAGTGTAATATATACTGAATAAAAAAAAAAGAAAAAAAAAAGAAGTTTAATTCTGGAATAAACTTACCAATCATGCTTATACCATCCTTCAAAAGAAAAAAAAAAGTGTTGAAATGATAGGTACAACATCCTCAATAAGTTGACTGATACTACAAGAGTTAGAAAGGAGGAAAATATATATAGTTTACATGGAAACCCTTACCAACCAATGAAGAGAACAGAACCGAACCGAACCCTCAAACCACAATATTAAAAGTAAATCTAGACAGGTAGAAAGAAGGCTGAAACAAAAGAGTTTTTATAAGCCCGAAGAAATCTGGATATTGAGAGTACGGACGAGGTGCATCACAAAATTTCTAAGAAAGTCCATTATAGTACAAAATTTAATACCAACAATAAGAATTAAGCATTATCATTTCCTTCAAATTCTGTCCTAACCAAGGATACCGTCGCATGTATATCATCAACCGGTACAAAATTGAATGGCATTGAATGCGTATAAGTGTCATCATCTTCATCATCTTCCAACTGCTTTCCCATATCATATAAGTCCCTCGGTTTTGTTTTAATAACAGTAGCCCAATCTTTATCTTTTGCATCTTGTACAAAAAATACTTGACGAGCTTGAGAAGAAAAAATGAATGGATCATCCTTCAATAAGGCACCAGTATGTATCAACCTTGTAAAATTTACAAGTGTAAATCCATTTGTATCCTTTTTCAAACCCCTTGATGAGTTTATATCTACCCAGTCACATCTAAATAATATGACTTTAAAGATTCCATAGTAATCTAACTCATAAATATCTTTTAGTGCACCATAATAAGTTTTTCCATCTGCTTCCACCATAACACCGCTATTCTGTGTTCTTCTAAATTTCTCACGATCTTTAGTATGGAATTTAAAACCATTGATTATGAAACCATTATATCTATTCACAACTTTGTTAGGTCCTCGAGCCAAGGCTATTAATTCAGCTGAAAAATTTCTCTCCATCATCATTGATACCTAGAAAATAAAAAGGAATGTTAACAGGTTATTTGATACTAAATCTATACATATATTCTCTAAGTATATATCAAACCTGTTTTGAAAGCCATTCAGGAAATAACTTGACTAACCATCGCTGTTTAATCCTTGGATTAGGTCGAGTGCCATGATTAGCTTATCATTGAGACATTAAAAATTCACTGCATAAAATTTACTTTATTCATTTAGAACAAAAAATAAGATATGATATTTAAACGTGAAATGCAATAAATTATACTGACCTACGATAGTCAGATATTATTTCACTATGGAGTAACACATAACGATGTGCTTGTGCCATTGATTTAGGATCCAATACAATAGTTTCAGTTTTTCCCAAGACTCTACCTGCAGTTGAAAACTTATATAATTCTGCATTATGTACGAAATCACTATACCGTTGAGGTCTATTAAATGTTGTCTCTACATCTTGAAGATATCTTGAACAAATGTCAAACACTCTTCAGCAATATATCCTTCTGCAATCGAACCCTCTGGATAGGCTCTGTTTTGTACATAATCTTTCAATCGCACAAGGTACCTACAACATAAATTAATTTTTAAATATAGCATAATTATGATGCTACTTTTATTAAAAATTATAGTGAATCGATTAGTAGGATACATCAGCCTCTATGTCGTACCTCTCAATAGGATACATCCATCTAAAATGTACCGGTCCACCAAGCTTAACTTCCGAAGCTAAGTGAATGAGTAAATGTATCATAATAGTAAAAAATCCAGGAGGAAAAATCTTTTCCATCTGACAAAGTGTAATAGTAACATCAGACTCCAACTGATCAAGCTCTCCAGGATCAATAACTTTTGAACATAATGCCTTAAAGAATGATGATAGCCGAATTATAACTGTAATAACTTGTTTAGGCACTGATGATCTTAAAGCTATTGGCAAGATATCTTGCATCAATATGTGACCATCATGACTTTTGAGATTAGAAATTTTCATATCTTTAAGATGCACACACCTTGAAATGTTTGATGCATATCCATCAGGTACTTTAATATTTTTCAATACTGCAAGAAAATAATTTTTTTCTTGAGGAGACATTGTATAAGATGCAGGAGGCAAATAAGTTCTATCATTAGCAAGCATAATGGGATGAAGCTCCGATCGGATACCCAATTCTTTTAAATCCAATCGTGCCTTCATGTTATCTTTGGTCTTTCCATCAAGATTCAACAATGTTCCAAGTAGATTATCACAAACATTCTTCTCTATGTGCATGACATCAAGAATAAGATTATGTTCCCAATAAGGTAAGTCAAAGAAGATACTCCTTTTCTTCCATAAATGCTTGCTAGGCTGATTTGTACATGTTATCTGTACATCTTCCTCATTTTCTTTTTCAAAAAAATTATCTGAATCTTCAAATACTTGTGCATCCATATTACTAATAGTCACTTCTTCTGACAATCCTTCTTGATCATTCCTTCCTCTTTTTGTAGAAGACTTTGAGAATTTACCATATATGTAATTAATGGAATCCATTTGTATACGAACATTAGTTCCAGAAGGTGGAATTGGTGCACATCCCAATTCTATGGTACCATCAAATAAATCTTTCTGAAAACAAACGGATGATTTGGTTCTAACCATCGACGATGACCCATATAACAAAATTTTTCTCCATGTTTTAACCAAATTGAATGTGTCGAATCTGCACAACAAGGACATGCAACCCTTCCCTTTGTACTCCAGCCAGATAAATTGGCATATGCTGAAAAATCACTAATAGTCCACAACAAAGCTGCCCGTAGTTTAAATGTTTCACCATTTGAAGCATTAATTGCATCGACACCTTCCCATAACTGTTTCAATTCCTCTATTAAAGGTTGTAGAAAAATATCAATATCATTTCCTGGACCCTTATCATCTGGAATAACCATTGACAAGATAAGTGAGGATTGTTTCATGCACAACCATGGTGGCAAATTGTATGGTATTAGAACAACTGGCCAAGTGCTATATGTAGAATTTAGAGTCAAAAAAGGATTGAAGCCATCTGAAGCTAAACCCAATCGAACATTACGAATATCAGAGGCAAAATCAGAATGCCTAGTATCAAATGCTTTCCATGCTAGACTATCTGCTGGATGTCTCAACATTCCATCCTTCGTACACCCTTCATCATGCCATCTCATTAATGAAGCTGTTTTCGAGGATGAATATAGCCTTTTCAATCGAGGAATTAGAGGATAGTAACGCAATACCTTCACCGGTTTTTTGTTTTGTTCGTTACATCATCCTCATCCTCTTCATGAGTTGTCCATTGTGAAGATCCACAAACATTACATGACTCTCGATCAGCATTTTCACCATGATATAACATACAGTCTTTCGAACAACTATGGATCTTTTGATATCCAAGATCCAATTTGTTAACAACTTTCTTTGCTTCATAATAAGAGGATGGTAAACCGGAGCCTTCTGGAAATGCATCCTTTAGTAATTTGAGGAGCATGGTAAAACTCTTTCTGGACCATCCATTCATATATTTTATATGAAATAAATGTATAAGAAAAGAGATCTTAGAAAATTTCAAACAACCCGGATATAATTGTTTATCTGCGTCTTTAATCAAATTATGATACCAAGCTGACTCAGTAGTTGATGATTGCATCTGCTCCTCAACAAATGTTTGTTCCATAAATGTAGAACATCACATATTCACCCATTTCATGTATATTAGATGAACCTCTAAAGTTTTGAACACCATGTCGAAAAGCATGATCAAACATGTCATATCATCTCCTGCAAGGTTATCTTTCATATTACCAGATCCAATATCAGACGAGGAGGGTTGATTACTTAATATTGGCAACATACATTCTCCATGAAAAACCATCGAGTATAACCTCTAGCAAAACCATTCCATATCAAATGTTCTTCAATGGTTTGTGGATCTAGATAAGAACTGTTAACACATCGCCGACACGGACATGAGATCTTTTCATTCAAACTACTTTTATCCATACCAAATTTAATAAAATTACGAACTCCATCTAAATATTCTTTAGTATTTCTTGGTTTATTTATCCAACTTTTATCCATTTTAGGATAAATGATCGATAAACAACCAACTTTTATCCAATATCCTGCACGTATTTCATCATCATTAGTGTTCAACATTTAGTAGCAGGCATATGTCAAAATAAATAGTAATGTATATTATGCAGTAAAATGGCTTATGCATGTCAAGTCATGGTACCTCTTTAAGAAACAGGTTAGGTTCAGTTCATATCTCTTGCCCATTTTTTAAAGTGGCTGGATTCAGAATGACAAGTTTTCTCCAGTACCTGTCTCCTCCAAACCCAATATAACCCATTGCAACCCTTGCTAATGATTACTTCAGACTAAAATCACGTATTCACTGGTGAAACAGTAGCCTAATATTATAGATGAATATAATGTCTACGGTCACTGATATGATGATAATACGATGCATGGGAAAAATATGCACAACGTAACAACCATAAATGAAATATAATGGATGCTCACAGACAACCATGCCCCCCATCCTTTTCCCACAGCCCTCTCAAGCTCACAATGGTTCTCAATTTGAAAGCAATGCCTAGATTTAGCAAGTAAAATATTAAAGTAAAGGAACAATAATAGAACAGTGGTGATTAATTTTAATAAACTTGGTCTGCTGGTAAACATTAAATAAAATTCCAGAAATCATGGAAGAATTGGATGGAAGGATGAAAACTGAAGAGTCATATTTCACCTAGGAGGCACCAAAGGCAGGCAACTTAAACATTAATCAATGGCCGAATGCTCTCTTAGTATCACATTTTCGACCATGAGACAATTTGCAACAGCTTGTTTCCTCAACATATTGGCTCCCTAAAAGATGAGAGAATTAACAAGCCAAAGTAGGCTGAGAAAGAACAATAATCAATGATTTCAACAGCCCCATTAGCACCAAAACAAGATTTGAAGAACAAAATTTGAAGAAATGATGAGGAAGCAAGCAAAATGACATTTTCAGAAGGGCCCTAAACATTTCAGAGGATCTGAAAGAACAAGACAATGAGCGATACATTTTAATGACAATCTGATCACCAACATATACTACAAAGGCATTGTTCGGACGCAGGCTATGTGACAGGTGGGTAAAGATGACCACCAACAAGCTACTGAACATTTTTGACATTGCTGAACAACTTACATTGTCATTGTATAAGCAACAAGTCCAATAGAAAAGATGAAAAAATGACTCATGGGGCTTAGGAGGACCAAAGAATGAAAAGATTATTTGCATAATGGAATGTGAAGCACCATCAAAACAAGCCCACAATATGCAGCACATGCTACCATCCAACTCAGATGTGGTCAAGTAGATCAACATCCACTTAAAAAGACAGTAATTCAGGCCTTCTAGTAGCGGCTAAGTGCTCAACAGCAGTGGGGCAAAGTATCAGATGTAGCTCCACTGGGTATCCAAGATCTGACTATGAAAGAGCATAGAGTATAAACAACTAGATAGGTCGAATATGTCCATTACTAAAAAGCACCCTTCAATGGATGAGCCAATATTGCTAACAGCCATTGTTCCTTAATTCTGTGATGAGAAAGAAACAAAGCAGGCTTTTGCACCAACACAAAGGCCAAGAATCACATAATGTGTCTCACATGGATGTTGCATTGGTTTGGCACCACATCTTGTTTCTCAAACATAATGCCAACTTTCCACTCCTCACAATTGACATGATTAAACTTCTATTTTATTATCCATTTTCCACTGTTTATGTCCATACGCTATCTTGTCCTACAAATTCATGCACTTATTGGGTCCTTAGGAAGCAAAGATACAGGTTGACCATATGTCAGTTGTACATTCTAGTTTTCTCACATGATAATCAGAGGAGAAAAGAAGCATGATCCCTTCTAATCCAATCTCATGCACCTATTGTGCCATAGGAAGCAAAGATACAGGTTGACCGTACATGGGTCAGACATTCTATAGTTTTCTCACATGTTAATCACAGGAGAAAAGCATGATCTCTTCTAACGTAATCTCTTTCTTATTCCAACAATGCAGAAATTTGATACATATTCCTTGAAATGGTTGCTGCATAATTCTTCCAAATCTCGTGCTAGTTTATTTCTCTCTTTGCCTCTTAAAAATCTGCTTTTCATCATAATAGACCAAAAATCTCCGAACACAGCTGTACATGTTCATTACATGTGTCAAGATCTAGTAACCAGCAATGGGCTTTTGAACCTCATCAACTTATATTACATACACTACAATCAGTCAAGCACTCTGCCTGCACATTGAATTTACGACACAAAATACACCAAAAACGTTCAACTGAAGACCCTTTTTTACAGATTACATCAGCCAAAGAAGAACTTAGTAATCTGCCAAAGCAAAACTTATGGACAATGTTGGGTACAATATGTATACTTTTAATGAAATGTGCAGCAAGAGGCACTATCCCTTTCTCTCCATTTAAAGTATACAGAGAAGATTCTCATAATAACTTCATTGAAGGGAAAGGAAAAAAACTGCAACGGTCAAAAGGAAATATAAGGTACCAAGAACAAAGCAGCCACATTACAAGAAGTTCAAGAACAGTAATTGTGTACATAAAAAACTGTTAACAACTAAAGGACAAGGAGATACTGACAAACAGACAGGAAAAATAATGAATGAAACCCACTTTATATCCATAATTTCACATTATAAACTCAATTTGATCATGCCATTTTACATATATATCTAGGCATGCATGACCATAAAGGAAATAAATTCATTGAACAAGTCAGCACTGCTTTTGTAAAACTGAGATTCAGCTACAACCAAGAAAAGAGTGGACATTTACTTGCAATCAGAATAAAACGATAAAATCGTATAGCTTGGCATTGAACGAATACATATACTGTGCGATAGCAGCTGAAGCATGCAAATATGCAATTATTGGAGGATGACAATTATCATTACATTGCCAGAAGAGTGTGACCAATTAAACAACTCAAAAGCAATTCCAATATAGCACAGAGTCTTGGTCACAAATGACAGCGGAAGCAGGAGCTAAGTCAATGGTAGTGCCAGGCCTGTGATTCTATAGGCAAGTTTGATGCCCATAAGGTAAAACAAGCATATCTGAACTCTGTTGCCTACCTGTGCATGTGCATCTCCATGTTTGAGAAAGATGGCTTCTTTATGTGACAATACAAATGAATGGTCAATGCAATCATGCTCACATAAGATTATTGAATAGTGAGCAATAAAAAATAGCATGTAGGAATCAAGTTGCAGAAAGTTACAATTTGACCTCCTTCCTTTCTGGAGTTTGTTGAGCATTTACATAAAATGTGATTATCTAGTTACCGAAGTTTACCCCAGGACTAGTTAAAACAAGGATTAAAACTTAAAATATCACTACAAGAAAAACAAAGACTCCAGCAAGCTATAATGGTGTTCATTAAGCTGTTATTGAGATGTTGTACTGTTAATGTCAATCTAAAGCTAGGAAGTCTCCTTGAGTGCCTCATGTAAATGTGAAATTCATCTTGACTTCTGTCACCAAATGTAAGAAATTATGAGATTTGATTTCCCTACTAGTTGCGACTAGATCTGGTGAATTTGCAAATTTATTTGAATATTATACATGATTTAAATACTGAAATGTGCTAGAATATAGCTTTGAGAAATAAAAGCTACAGAGTTACACAGATGTACATCACGAGTGTTAGGAGTTTGGATGAGATATGGTTACTAATCGAGTCTGATGCTGGAGCAGTGGTTTGACATTAATAGTAATTATCACTTATTAATAGTTTAGAGTAGATATTTAGTCTCTCAAAAGTTTAGTCAATAGTAATTATTAGCTATTAATAGTTGGTGATTCTTGAGATTTTTCATTTGTTATCAAATGTTCAACGTGTCTTTTAGAATTGTTTTTACTGTTTGTAAAGGAAATTATTATTTTTGTCCTTTAAAATTAATCATGTATTGATATAATGGTATGAAGGGTCATGTAATGTCTATCTAAAGTCATGTAATGGACATTGGAAGAATAAAGAATTGGAGTATTTGAGTTTATCTCTTTTGAATATGGTGGTGGATTCCACATCTGCCTCTCCTACTTCTATTCCAATTTTTCTTCCTTTTATCCTTTATGTCTTTGTGATTTTGGATTATTATCAAAGTATTAGTTTGATCTTTCATCCATTCTCTTTCTTGATCCAGATGGCTGGAAGTGGTATGTTATTCTGAATGCTTTCAGTGGTTCTATACCCAATGCACAGAGTTGATGTGTTTTCAGAGTTGCTTGCATTGTTATTGTATTTAGTGTATATGTCTTATTTTATGCTCAGTGTTTTGAAGAGTTGAACTCAGCACATCATTTCTCATAATGTCTGAAAATAATTATGCACAAATCATTTAGCAAGTATGCAAATCCAGCATTGTTAAAAGCTCTAGGTGCACATTAAGTGCAAAGAGCTCTTGGAACACAAGCCCAAAGCATACATGCGCGCCTAAGTGATGACGTGCACAGTTTTGAAAAAAATGATAGAATAATTTTGTAAAAAAGATTTTTAACACATAATAGAAAAAAGCTAAAAAAATCATGATAGTAATATATTTAGCCTATTAACTCAATAGTATATATTGGCTAATTATCAGGTGACATACCAAAGCAACCATGTACAAGGAAAAATTCCACGGCAAACTAAGCAGGAATCTGTTGTAAACAGAGCCTAAGTACCCCCAATATACTCCAGATAACACAAACAAAGCCATCATTGTTACTATTTTTTTAAATCATGTTACATTCCCACAAGAGGCCTTACCAGTCAAACAAAGCCGCTCCCCGATGCGGTTGTCAGCTCTGATGTATGTTAAAACTTAGATGCTGCTGAAATGCGCAACAAAAATACAAAGAGCTTGGGTAACAAGTAACAAGATGCATCTAAATCAACGTGGTGTGAAATATTACGACTATAATATAATCATCCACAAAAGGCCTTACCAGTCAAACAAATAGAGTGTCCTCCCTCGCTGCGATCGACGTCCAGCTCTCTCTCTCTCTCTCTCGAACCCCCGAGATCTCAAAGCAAGTCATGAACGATCGGGTTAGAGAATCGGGAAAGAGAGAAGGGTTGGGTATAATAGGCTCTCGGGCTAGGGCTCTGGTGGGGAGGAGGGGGGGAGGGGGGCGGCGAGTGGGGAGGCTCTCGGGCTAGGGCTCTAGTGAGGAGGAGGGGGGGAGAGGGGCTGCGGGTGGGGAGGCTCTCGGGCTAGGGCTCTGGTGGGGAGGAGGGGGGAGAGGGGCTGCCACGGTTAGAAGAAATATAGGGCGGCGAGTGGTGAGGATCTCGGGCTAGGGCTCCGGTGGGGAGGAGGAGAGGAGGGGGGCTGCGGCGGTTCCGTGATTAGGGTTAGGGCAATCTGAGGCTAAGGCGGCGGGGGGGGGGGGGGGGGGGAAGGATAAATCCCGAGAGAGAGAGAGAGAGAGAGAGAGGGGGGGGGGCCGTGACAAATGTAATTAGGGTAAATCGTTCCGACGCTTTAAAAAGCGTCGGCAGGCTTAAATTTCCGACGCTTTAAAAAGCGTCGGCAGGCTTAAATCCCGAGAGAGAGAGAGAGAGAGAGAGAGAGGGCGTGACTAATTTAATTAGGGCAAATCGTTCCGACGCTTTAAAAAGCGTCGGCAGGCTTACTAAATTCCCCACGCTTTCCCCAAGCGTCGGCAAAAAAGGGTACTATATTTAAATTTTAAAATAGTGTTGGATGCCTAACACCTCCTTTCTCTCTCTAAAATATCCTTTCTCTCTCTAGGACGTCCCTTTCTCTCTCTTGATTGATCAAGATTTGATCTTGATCAAGAAATCCTTTTGATTTGGAAAATCAATAGAAAAGAAAAGAGGCGCTAGCACCCATCGCAAGAAGGTTATCATCCAATCCTGAGAGGACATCATCCAAAGATCTTCGTGGATCACCATTAGAGGCCGGACGCATGGACGGCTAGTGGTAAATCGTTTACCGGCTTCATCAGGCATCATTCCCAATAAAGAACACATGTATGATCTATTATTATATCATGTGTTATTTCTTGTTAACTGAATCTGTTCCCTGAGGATCTTGGGCTTTGGGAATTAAATTCATATTTATTTTTATTTTTCGTTGCATGTTATATGAATTTTATTCATATAAAACATACAAAATTTCCAATAGTGGTATCAGAGCCTCCTCAGGCTTCAATTTAGTTAATTTGATAGATTACCTGAGTTCTAGTTTTTATAAACATAGATCTAAATTTTACATGCAATATAATATATAAATATTGCCATATGATTAAGATTAAATATTTAATAAGTTATTATATGATAATAAATGTGAATTATTTATATTGATCATGTTAAAAATTAAAAATTATGATTTATGTATGACATAATCATAAAGGCTGAAATTTAACATATCATATTTAGAATTTAATTTTAACATGATAAATAACATGATTAAAATCTAAAATAATTATATTGATGAAATTAAATATTTAATAAGTTTATATATGATAATAAATATGAATTATTTAGATTTGATCATGTTAAAAATTAAAAATTATAATTTATATGTGACATAATCATAAAGGCTTTCAATATGTGTTTGAATTTAATTTTGAATGATAATAACATGATTAAAATCTAAATAATTATATTGATGAAGATTAAATTTTTAGTAAGTTTATTATATGATAATAACGTGAATTATTTAGATTTATCATGTTAAAAATTAAAATTATGATTTATGTATGACATAATCATAAGGCTGAATTTAACATATCATGTTCAGAATTTAATTTTGACATGATAAATAACATGATTAAGTCTAAAATAATTATATCATGATATATGATAATCAAGATTAAAATTAAAATTTTAAATTTTGACATGTTCATGTTAGGGATGTTATGATAGAGACCAATTAGGATTTTCATGTGATAAAAATAAATTTATCATAATAGATAATGAAAGACAAATATATAAAAAATTTATTATAAATATTTGATACTTATCATAAATCCCTAAAGATCACTATCTTATCTTATCATAATGTGTAATAGATGATAAGGTTTAAGAAAAATTAGATTTAACCATATCATTGTTGATCCTATGATTCCATAATTGATTAAATCAATTGGGCTTAACTACAATGGTGTCTAGAAAGGTGCGATCATGGTTTTTAATTGCTCCGTTCGCTGCTTGGGAAAACCTATTCAATGGATCGAATGGTATGCTAAATAGGACCCCATTGATCAGCTGATCTGGCCATTTTAAGGAAAGCTCTTAATTGATTAGATCAATTAAGGTTAATTAGAATGTAGCAATGATTTGGTCATATGATTAGGATTCCCATATTAGATAGTGATCAGGATCCAATTTGATTAGGATCCTGATCATAAGATTGGATCTATGAAATTTAGGTTAATTGAAATTAATCTAAAATTCACATATAGGATATGTAACCTAGCATGATACAAATGTTGTACATGCATGATGGGACCTAAATGCGCTAAATCCCTCCACAAATATTAAGTCATTAGCCTTCCATTGTTCACATGATACAAAATCATTAGGGCATGAGATGTTGTTGCCATAACAAGATCAAGTGAACCTATGAGGAGTTGATTGGGGAACAATGGGTTGACTTAACTAGGTTAGCTGGCATAATTGGCCATAGTCAGGGTCAGTCTAATCTAGAGGCAATGTTTAGGGTGATCACATCAGATGTGATTGTAAGGCAATGTCCTTAAATGATCTAGGAGTCACATTTGATGTGATTGATACAAATCTACCTAATTTGGCTTACTAAGATTTGTTGTGCCATAGCCAAGGTCAAGGTAAGTCAATTTGAGGGTCCTAGTCCACTAGAAAATTATTGATAATTTTTTGAGATTAATAGAGGGGCTATTGAGCTCGATAAAATAGTGGAAGAAATCAATTTAATTAAAATGTTAACATTTCCATATTAAATCGATGATTTGCATTCATAATAATTGACTCGTTCTATTTTTTTTAGTTATTAGAGACACCATGAGTGTGAACATCAATCTCAGAGGTATCCTAGAATCCAACAAGCTAACCGGACCTAATTTCCTGATTGGCTAAGGAATATCAAGATCGTTCTACGATCTGAGAAAATCTTATATGTCCTTGAGGCAGCACTAGAGGTCCCACCTGCGGATGCTTCAAATGAAGTTCTTCTGGCATACAATCGGCATAGAGATGCTGAAGAGATGGCCACATGTTTGATGTTGGCATCTATGTCACCAGATCTTCAAAAACAGCATGAGCATTTAAATGCTCATGAGATTTTGATGCACCTGCAAGAGTTGTTGGTGCACAATCTCGCTATGAGAGGTTTCAAACCTCCAAAGAGCTGTTTCAGTGCAAAATGACTGGGTTCATCAGTGGGTGAACACGTGCTGAAAATGATCAATTTGATTGAGAAGTTAGCGCGATTGGGTTCATAATGGACCATGAACTGAGTATCGACTTGGTTTTACAGTCATTGGCTCCTAGCTATTTGCATTTTGTGTTGAATTTCAACATGAATAGACTTGAGTCTACATTGCCAAAGCTGCAAATATGCTGACTAATGCTGAGCCTAGCATCAAAAAGGATAAGGGCAATTGATGGTTGTAGAATCTTCAGGCACTCAGAAGAAGCGTCTGAAGAAGAATAAGGCCCAAAAGGCCAAGACAACCAAGCGAACAAAAGGCATTAGAAAATATAGCCAAGAAGGATGCAGCCACAGGAAAATGTCACTTCTGTAACAAGGATGGGTACTGGAAGCGTAACTGCAGGGCTTATTTGGCAAGTCTAAAAGAAAAGAAGCATACTGATGCTTCACATCAGGTACATTCATATTGAGATGTATTCTTCTATTACTTCTTATTCCACTTGGGTATTGGATACCGGTTGTGGGTCTCATATTGTACTAATATGCAGATGATAGAAACAGTAGAAGACTGGAAAAGGATGAAGTGATTCTGCGCATGGGAAATGGAGCAAAGGTTGCTGCATTAGCAGTAGGAATTTACTTTTTATCTTTGCCCACAGGGCTGAAATAGAACTTAGTAATTGTTACGTTGTGCCGAACATAACAAAGAATATCATCCATTTCATATTTAGTAATGAATGGGTATTCTTTTGAAATTGGAAATAATGGTATTCTATTTTCGAAACAAAATGTTCTTTGGTTCTGCTGAATTGTTCAACGAATTATGTTCTTAATCTTCAAGCCCCTATTCTCAATATTGAATCAACAAAGATTAAAATCAATAATTCTAGGGATTCATACCTATGGCATTGTCGTTTAGGCCATATAAATGAAACTCGTTTAATGAAGTTATATAAAGATGGATACTGGGCTCATTCGATTGGGAATCGTTTGAGGAATGCAAGTCATGCTTACTTGGCAAGATGATCAAGTCACCTTTTACCGGAAAGGCGAGCGAGCAACTGAATGTTTGGGTTTAGTACCTTCGGATGTATGTTGACCCATCAACATTCAAGCCATAGGAGGTTTTCTTATTTCATCACGTTCATAGATGACCATAGTAGATATGGTTATGTATATGATGAAGCACAAATCTGAAGCCTTTGAAATTCAAAGAATTTAGATGTGAAGTAGAAAATAAATGACAAGAGTTAAGATACTTCATCAGATCGAGGTGGTGATACTTAAGCCATGAGTTCATAGATTATTGAAGGAGAATGGAATTCTTCCTCAATGGACTCCTCCTGGTATACCACAGCATAATGGTGTGTCAGAAGGAGAAATCATACACTGTTAGACATGGTATGTTCCTGATGAGCCTTGCAGATCTTCCAAAAATATTTTGGGGTTATGCGCTAGAAACTGCAGAATATACCTTAAACGAGTTCCATCTAAATCGGTCAACTCTACCCATATGAGATATGGTATGGAAAGAAACCATCCCTTAATCATTTAAGGGTTTGGGGCTGTTACGCTTATGTGAAGCGTAATGAATCAGACAAGCTAGAAGCTAGATCTGATAAATGCAATTTTGGGATATCCAAAACAACAAAAGGATATTACTTCTACCACCCACTTGAGAAAAAGGTGTTTGTCTCAAGACATGCCATATTCTAGAGAATGAGATTCTCACAATGGGTAGTGGGAGTAAGATTGAACTTAGTGAAGCTCAAGAACCACAAAATATTGACCCATTAGATGGAATGGAGCATATGCCGAATATAGTGGGAGTTGAGCAGGAGACTCAACCCACATTCAGGCAGACGTTGCATGAAAAGCACAGGTGGCTCCAAGTATACACCAGCTACGTAGATCTAGTAGGACAATTCGCATCCCTAAGAAATATGCATTTCTTATAGAGGATGATGAGCCTACCAACTACAAGGAGGCAATGTCTAATATTGACTTGAGAGATGGCTTGAGGCCATGAAATCTAGATGGACTCCATGTATGACAACCAGGTATGGACCTTGGTTGATCCACCTGAAGGGGTAAAACCCATTGGTGCAAATGGGTTTTCAGAAGAAGACCGACATGGGATGGTAATGTGATAACCTATAAGGCAAGGTTAGCTGCAAAAGGTTACAAGCAAAGACAATGTGTTAACTTTGATGAAACCTTTTCACCTATAGCCATGCATAAGTCCATAAGGATTTTGCTTGCAATAGTAGCATATTTTGACTATGAGATCTGGCATATGGATGTCAAGACTGCTTTCCTAAATGAAAATTTAGAGGAGGATGTGTATATGACACAACCAGAGGGTTTTGAATCCATAGATCCTAAGAAAGTGTGCAAGCTACAAAGGTCTATTTATGGACTTAAGCAAGCCTCTAGAAGTTGGAACATCCGATTTGATGTGACAATCAAAGAGTTTGATTTTATAAAAATGAGGATGATCCATGTGTACAAGAAGGTTAGTGGGAGTGATATTTTTTTTTGATATTATATGTGGATGACATATTATTAATAGGAAACAATGTATCCTTCCTTAAAGAAGTGAAGGATAGGTTGTCAGGTAAATTCTCCATTAAGGATTTGGGAGAAGCAGCCTATATACTTGGTATAAAGATCTATAGAGATAGATCTAGAAGGTTGCTTGGATTGACCCAATCCACATAGATAAGATGCTAAAGCGGTTTAGCATAGAGGAATTCAAGAAGAGATTCCTGCCAATGTTGCATGGTGTACATCTCTCCAAGGACATGAGTCCTAAGACCCAAGAAGAAAGAGAGTACATGGATAGGATACCATACGCATCAGCAATTGGATCCATTATGTATGCGATGCTATGTACGAGGCCTGATTTTCTTATGCCTTGAGTATCACGAGTAGATATCAAGCAAATCCTGGTGAAAACCATTGGATGGCAGTCAAGAATATCCTTAAGTACTTGCGAAGAATTAAGGATATGTTCTTGATTTATGGAGGACCCAACCTTATAGTTCGGGGTTACACGGATTCTAGTTTTCAATCAGATGAAGATAATTATAAATCACAATCAGGCTACGTGTTCACACTCAATAGTGGTGCAGTCAGCTGGAAGAGTTCCAAGCAGGAGAACCATCGACTCTACAACTGAAGCTGAGAACATTGCAGCATCAGATGCAGCTAAAGAAGCAGTTTGGATCAAAAAGTTTATCACTGAACTTGGAGTGGTTCCAAGTATTGTTAATCTAATATTCTTGTATTGTGATAACAATGGAGCTATTGCGCAAGCCAAGGAGCCAAGGTTTCATCAGAGGCCCAAACATGTACTTAGAAGATATCATGTATTAGAGAAATCATTAGACGAAATAATATAAAAATAGAATGAGTCCCCACAGATGACAATATTGTCGAACCATTGACTAAAGTCTTGCTAGTAGAAGCATGATGGTCATGCTTTGTCACTTGGTATTAGATACATAGATGATTGGCTCTAGTGCAAGTGGGAGATTATTAGTGTGTGCTCTAGATCCAATCGGATTAGATGCTAATTTGCACACATTTCTTTATGAATGCAAATCAAATTTATTGGTTTCTTTATCTATCCAGGTATTTTTTATATATATATTAGATATATTTTACCTGTGAGATAAAGTCCAAAAGAATGCAAACTGTGCATATGGAATTTGTAATAGAGATTACAAATTGTGAGATCCAAAATTGCACATTATGGTTCATTCTTTAAACTTCCCTAGTCGATGCGTAGACAGGATTGGACACTGTCGAACGCCGTTGAGACTAGCACACATTGCATATCTTCACCCTTGTGGTGAGCAGCTGATCTTGCAAGCTGAAGTATGAAGATACTTGGATATGGTGTGTGGATGTTCGTTATTGTAACGATACATTGGATGACCCGCACAGAGATCCCATATGGATATTCTATATAGTGTCGATGGTTGATCTTTGATGACAGTGGTGCGAGTGATCCTTTGACTTGAGATCTTCATTGCACCTTATGTGTGGAATATCATGCTTTGACGACATGCAAACGTCGCTCTAGCCACGGGTGGCAAATATGGTGTCGATTGGGTATGATATGAAGCACATGAAGGTGGTGTTTGATCAAGATAGGATTCGTCTCCCTTGATAGAAAGGGTTATATCCCACGGCCACTTGATGGATTAAATTGACTGTTAAATCCTTGCAAGGTTGAGTTTGAATTCGAAATGGTTTCGAAGTTCTAATTCATATGAGTCAATTTTTCTGAGATCAAGTAAACAAAGATCAATTATATGGTTGACACATTCCATACCACTGATTGATCTGGGATATGTGACGAAAGGATTGAATCGTACGGTAACCGTTCATGGACAGGTGTTGATGACCACGTCAACAACCCTTAACACTTGGGTGGTCATGATGCTTTGCTAGAGGCCGCTCATGATCTATAATCATGGATTCTTTGACTTAATCAAAGAGTTGATTTGGTTAAAGAATTGACTTGGACAAGGTGTTGATCAAGTCATCCTTAGGGTCAATATTAGGGACATGATTATTACCAACATGTCAAGGGACCTAATGGGTCACACCATTAAGAAGATTTTGGATGAAGTTAAAATGGGAATTAAGTTGGACTTAATTCAAATCAGATAACCAATAAATTAGGATTGGGTTTGACTCAATCTTAATGAGAGAACATGAAATTGATGAATAGGATTCATTATAGAGAAAAGAATTTTTGTTCAAAGAGAGACCTTTTGTACATGAGATGTACATATGAAATCCATTAATTAGGCTTGATCCATGTGATGGATGGCTTAGATTAATTGAGATTAATAATATGGTATTTAATTGGGTCCATATGATGGCATGATTTGATTCATGGAAACCCAATTAAACCGAGGGCTGAGATCGTGCCACGTGGAGGATGGATCCATGCCCATGTGATGGACATGACCCATCTCCACGTCATGGAGGAGTGAACCCCATGATTTGGGGCGTTCTCATGAAGCCAAATTCAAGGTTGCGATTTGGTTTCATGGGATAACCAATTTCCTAATTTTTAGGGATGTGTTTGGTTGTAATCTTAACATTATCATGATAGCAAATATCCTAAATTTGTTAGGATAATTGTTATCAACTTGATAAGGTTGAATGGTTAGGTGGTTGTGATAAAATTCCATTTTTTTTATGGAACCAACAACCTCCTTTTCAGTATAAAAGGAGAGAAATACCCCTTCGAGATACCGAACTCCTCTCTTCTCTCTCTTGGATGCCTAACACCTCCTTTCTCTCTCTAAAACATCCTTTCTCTCTAGGATGTCCCTTTCTCTCTCTTGATTGATCAAGATTTGATCTTGATCAAGAAATCCTTTTTGATTTGAAAAATCAATAGAAAAGAAAAGAGGCGCTAGCACCCCTCGCAAGAAGGTTATCATCCAATCCTGGAGGACATCATCCAAAGATCTTCGCGTGGATCACCATTAGAGGCCGGACGCGTGGACGGCTAGTGGTAAATCGTTTACCGGCTTCATCGGGCATCATCCCCAATAAAAACATAGGTATGATCTATT
>UESW01002548.1:161497-199999 GCA_900491605.1 Calamus simplicifolius | reverse complement strand
AAAATTAGCATGCATTACTTTGGTGATGTACTGAACTTTGACTCAACTTATTTGATAAATAGATATCAAATACCTCTTTTGTCCATTATCGGATCAACCATCTGGATAGTCTACATTGCTTGGTTGTGCATTATTGTCAGATGATAAGACTAAATCATATAAATGGGTATTCCAATCATGGCCGAATGCAAATGGTGGTCAAGCACCTAATGCCATTATAACTGACCAAGATAAGGCAATCGAGGCATTTGTTAGGTAGGTTTTTTCAATGCACGATATCGGTTTTGTCTTTGGCATATATTGAAGAAGATTTCTGAAAAGATTAGCCATATTGCATTGCAAATTTTAAATTTATAGTTGATTTTGATGAGGTAAAATATAATTCAGTTATCATACAGTCATTTGAGAAAAAGATGGGCACATCTCATGAAGAAATATAAAGAACGTAAGGCTATAGATTGGTTAAATGACCTTTTATAAATGTCAAATAAATGGATTTTAGCTTACCTCAGGATACATTTTTGCAAGTTTGTAAGACATTATGATTGATTTATGTTCATATTCACAAAACTTTAGCATACTTTATATATTTAATACTTTTTGTCATATTATGTACAGGGATGTCATCTTTACAAAGGAGCAGGCATTAATCACTTCTTTGATGGGTTTATAAATTCGAAGAATACACTCAAGGAATTCATCGATAAGTATAAAGATGCCTTGAAGAAAAGATATGAGGCAGAAAATGAAGAAGATAATAAAACGTTGCAAACGAATGCGACAATCTTACCTTTTGAGAAGCAAGCAATAGGAAAATATACATGGCGCATATTCAAAAAAATTTAGAATGAGATCCTTGAAATGGCTACACTAAATGCTAAATTAATTAAAGAAGTTAACAACTATGATGTATATTCTATAAAGTCATCAGAAAGAATTAAAGTTGATGGAAAAGAAGAAGATTATAAAAGATTATGTTATTTCATACGATAAAATTTTGGAGGATGTCAAATGCTAGTGTCGATCCTTTCAGTTCAAGGGTTACATGTACAGGCATACCTTATTGGTTCTTCATCAAAGCAACACATTCGTATACCAGATAGTACTTCATGAAGAGATGGTGCAAGAATATGAAATACTAATTCATTGATTTCGAATGCAATACTGAATTTTATGATAAAAGTACATAAAAATTATGGTACACAGTCACATTATTTAAATTAAGATGTCTTATTTTATGTTTACAAAAACCTATTATACATCATGAAATCCTAATACAATATGTTGACCCTAGACTGATTTTGATGCTTACAAAACAATTAAGCAAAGACTAATTCTATTTGTTAAGCTTGATGCAGGGAAGTACAGATGTTTTCAACTGAGTGTTATCAAGCAAAAATCTTATGGGAGTATTTCATTTTTATTTGTTACCTGAATGCTATCTAATTAATCCTTTGTTGCCTTGGACGTTTGAATTGCTTTTGGAGTTAGCTAGTTAGCTAGCTTATCCTTCTATCTAGCTAGCTGACACATCTATTGGCTAACTGATATGCTATCACTGTGGCCTAGCCGAATGGATCTCTTTTTTAGTTAGCTGGATAGCTGGTGGGTCCCTTCCTTGGCTAGCTGGTGTTCCATTTTAGCTAATTAAGTTTCATGTTACCTTTGCTAGCCGAGCCATGCTTATTTTTAGCTAGCTGATTAGCTAGCTTGGCCTCCTTCTGAGCTAGCTGGAATTCCATTTTAGTTAACTACTGTTTGAATGTTCTCTGTGCTGGCTGAATGCTTTGGGAATCAGTTAGCTGACTAGTTAACTCATCCTCCCTCTTAGCTAGCTGGCTTCATTTTTAGTTAACTATCTTTCCCTGATACTTTGCTTGGTCGAAAGTCACTTTTATTTAGCTAACTGGTGAGCTAGCTGATGCTTCTCTTAGCTAGCTAGTATACCCTGTTAGTTAACTGCTTTGCCTTGGGAGCTAACTACTTTTCTTTGTTATCTAATTATTTTCACAGGTTCCTCCAAGCCGAGTGGTTGCATTTCCTAGTTAGCTAGAGAGCTAACTACCACTTCCCAAGCCATGTGGATTCATTCTCTAGTTAGTTAAAGAGTTGACTATCTTTTGGCTTAGTTAGCTGGAGAGCTAACTATTCCTCTCTTGGCCGAGTGGACGCTTTTCTTAGCTAGCTAAGGAGCTAGCAGCCTTGGACGGACGTCTTCCTCTTGCCATGATTATTTGAGCTTAGTTAGATAGGGAGATAACTACTTCTTGCTCAGTTAGCTAAAGAGCTAACTCTTCTTCTTTTGATGGCATTTTCCTTCTCCAACCGAGCGCCACTTTCTTCTAGTTAGTTGGAGAGCTAACTACCATTTTATGGCTTCTATATTCATGATCGTTGGATGCTTGCTTGGTTAGCTGAAGAGCTAACTACTTCTTGCTTAGTTGGCTAGTGAGCTAACTACTTTGTGGCTTAGTTAGCTAAAGAGCTAACTAATGCTTTTTGATATGATCTCCTGGCCGTTTGACTTTTTGGTGAGCTAGCTAAGGAGTTAGCTACTCTTCCTAGGATAAGGTTCATGCTGTGAGCCCTTTGTAGTTAGTTAGCTAGATAGCTAACTACCTTACCTTTTTATGGCTGAATTTATTCCTCTTGCCGTGTGATTTCAAATTTAGCTAGCTGGTTAGCTAGCTTGTGGCGTTTACACTTCATCTTGCCCGAGCTTCTTCAAGTTGCCAGCTACCTGAAATTAACTCTAGTCAACTACCTCTTTGTTGTTTGGGCGTGCTCTTCCTCTCTTACTCTCTCTCCTCTTTAATTGATTTCTATTTTCAGCTATACTAACTTTGATCTCTTAGATTTTGTCAATCTTCCTTCTTCAAATGGATTCAGTGCATTCAATGCTTAAGGGAAATAATCTCAACGGTTATCTTTTCTTCCCGTTTTACTTTCCATTTGTTTCAAATGTATCTAACGGATATTTTGTTGTTGGATTGCTTTAAATAGCTGGGATTAGAAGAACAAAATGATGAATCTGAAATAAAAAAAATAAGAGAAAGAAATCCAAGAAAAAGAGCTTTTATTGCATATTCTTCGAAGTGTTGAAAAGCAAGTTTGGTGTGCTTTGAAGTTGAAGATCATTCATTGCTCAAAGGTCGTCCAGATTTATTAAATCCTTCAAGCAATTAAAGTTTCAGCTACCTTAGAGCTTCTTCATTTATTGCTGAAGATCTGCTACAAATTGTAAAGTATATCTTGAATATTTGCTTATTGTAGGAGCTACTTGTTCTTATTTATTCAGAACCTTTGTATAAGGGTTAGAGTTAACCCTTGGTTCTTGTTGGCTCCCTTGTGCCGTGAAACAAGAGGACTAGCCGGGTAAGGCTAGGGGTTGCTTCCTTGTGCCGTTAAACAAGAGGACTAGCCTGGTAAGGCTAGGGGTTTGGCTGCCTTGTGTCGTATAACAAGAGGACTAGCGGGGAAGGCTAGAGGTTGTAATCATGTGATACGATTGGAGTGAAATTTCCAAAGGTTTTTTGGGGAGTGGACGTAGGTGCTGAGTTTGGTACCGAACCACTATAAACTCTCTTGTGTTTGTAGTTGCTTGATTTTCTGTGTTATTATTCTGTGCACTTCACTACACCACTGCCAAGTAAATTCAAATTAGTGTTAAAACACATATCTGCGCTAGTAATTAATTTTTAATTACCCAATTCACCTCCCTCTTGGGTTGCTATATCTGGGCAACAAAATGATATGTTATTTATGATAGATATGCTTTGATTAGTCATCAGATGATGAAGCTTGTAGAGATAGCCTCCATGTTTGAAGTTGCATTTAATTTAGTAATGGATGATCTAGCACCATTATTCAAAAGAGTTGTAGATGCTAACTGCATAGCTAAGGCAAGCACATAACTTGTAAATCAAGATCCTGACCAAATTAAGATGAAAGGTCATCCAAGAGAGAACGAGTTTAATGCTTATGTATGCAGTCAACTAACACAGGAGAGGATATAAAATGCTGAACTTCCCTACAGTCAACTAACACAGTTGTTAACTTCCCTACAGTATGTATTCGACATCCGATTGAATATGTTGATTTAAAATGTGAATTTTATGACCAATTTAAGGCGTCAAAGAAATATACAGGGATAATAGATTTATGATACCTCTTAATATAAAGGATGACATCCAAACAGGATTATAACATCCCAGTTATAAAATTATTACAACCTAGTTAAAAACTTATGACACCCATTCAGAAAAGTTAAGGCAAAGGTTCCATCCCCAAATACCTGGAATAGTGTGTCATAACATGCCATATATGCTAAAAATTACTGATATAGGCTAAAAAAAATTACGACACCCCAATTATAAAATTATGATATCCTAGTTAGAAATCTACGACACCAATTCAGAAAACATTAAGGCAAAGGATCCAAACACCCCGAAAAGATTTTTGATATAGGTCAAAAAAAATTACGATACCCTAGTTAGAAACCTATGATACCCATTCAGAAAAGGCAAAAGATCCAGAAACCCAAAAAATATTTTTGATATAGGCAAAAGAAATTGTTGGCCCAAATGGCAACTCAAGAGGGGAGGTGAATTGGGTTCTTTAAAAAAATTTAACACTTTAAAACTATGTGCCTGATTTGAAAGTGGTTGAATGCAATGAATAGATAAATGCTAAGCACAAATAAATGAGATAGAGAGAGATAATATGCACGGCAAACACAAAGATTTTATAGTGGTTCAGTGTATCCAACACCTACGTCCACTCCCAAGCTTCACTTGGGTCCATACTACAATCCACTTGATTACAGTCGAGTTGTTTTACAAGCTTACAATCCTAACTTATTGTTTTACCCGGGATCACAATGAACCCAGCTGGTTTTTTCGGGCTCACCAACATAAAACCCAACCACAAGCTATCCTTAGTTTGTACCGAGGTATACTACCTCCACTAATTAATCCCCCGATTGAATTAGCAAACAATAATGAGAAATAGAGTTTTGAATACAAAGCAGCTCCTCAAATGAGCAAGTATACAATAAAATAAAAAAAGGTAGGAAAAGCCTATTTGAAGCGATTTGGAAGTGTGCTTTTCTTCTTTTCCTCTTCTCCTTTGAAAGATTGAATCAGGCCTCAGCTCAGATTTTTCACAAAAAATCGCAGTTGAAAAGTTGAGGATTTTGGGGCTTTTTGCTTTCTTCTTCAAATTTTGGAAATCTCTTGGATTTGATCTTAAAAACTTTTGGATTTCTCTTTGAACTCTCTGGGATTGATGGACTAAAGCTCAGAGTTTTTCTTTTTGATTTCTCTCCTTTTTGCTCTATATTTCTGTATTTTTCTCTTCTTTCAAACGGACAGATATCCCCCTTTTTATAGTCTTCAATCTAAGGTTAGGTGGAAAATAAAGCCGTTATGAGATGCTTGGATATTTCTACACAAAAGAAATAGCCGTTAGAAGTTAGGTAGAAAAAATATTACCGTTGGAGCTGATTTGACATCTAAAAAAATCCGTTCCTGATAGGTTGGAGTCGGCTCCAACTTTTCAGGTGTCGGCTCCAAGTCGGGTGTCCAAAAATAGCAAAAAAAGTTCGTTGAGGAGTTGGCTCTGAAAAGTTAAGTGTCGGCTCGGCGCTTTCGGGAGTCGGCTCCAGAATCCAAGAGTGTCGGCTCCAATAATGTCCACAAAAACACATTCTCTATATCTCATGTTGGAGTCGGCTCCGAACTGTAGGTGTCGACTCCCGAATTCTCAGGTGTCGGCTCCCGATATCCAGGTGTGGCTCTAGAAACTGATGCAAAAATTATTTCTCTGTATCTCAAGTTGGAGTCGGCTCCGAAACTGTAGGTGTCAACTCTGGACCGTGCCAAAATTCTAGAAAAGTTCTGATATGCCCTGGGGTCAGCTCCTGACTGTTTGGGTGTCGACTCTAAGTTTGAACTTTCATAATTTCTTTTAAATTTTGATTCAAAACTTATTTCTTTATCTTTTGACTGATTAAATATTTTTAATCCCTGAAACACTTATTAAATTTATCAGAAACATAGTGAATATACTCATGTCTTTTGTTAATCATCAAAATCAATAATTGGGTCAACAATCTCCCCCCTTTTGATGATAACAAAAACATAGAGTTTATGCATGATTAAACAATAAGAGTTGCAAATCAAATTTCTCAATTTTAAGTTCTCATAGTTAAGCTCCCCCTGAATGAGGTAGCTCCCCCTATGATACTCAATTTAACATCTTCTCTCCTTTATCATTAAAACTTAATGAGCATATCAAATGGTCATTTAAAGCTTGATACTCATTAAACTTATCTCATCGAAACTACTTGATACCAATTAATTAAGCTTATTTGCTCCAATGAATATACAATCTTCTCTCCCCCTTTTTTGTAATCAACAAAAAGGTTTTAGAAAGATTCAAAACAATCAAATTGCATTGCAAAATACAAGTAATTCATCATTTCATTTCATCATCCAAAGTACAATATTACATTTAATAAAAAGTAAACATTTTACATCAAAAAGAACTTCATTTCATCAAACTTCATTACATTAAAAGTAACTTCGTTACATCAAAAAAAAACTTCATTACATCAAAAGAAACTTCATTACATCAAAAGTAACTTCATTACATCAAAAGAAACTTCATTACATCAAAAAGTATCAAAATGCAGTATTTAATGATTTCTAAGAAGCCTTTACAAATCTTCTACAATTTTTTTCATTCCTTCACTTTGAGTTCTGACAAATTCCTTCAGTCTTCTATCAACGAATGCACATGCAGTAATAATTTTCTCTTGAAGCTCTGCATTGCGTCTAGAATAAGTCTCTGAATCTCCTCCAATCTCTTTGAATTCCTAAAAAATGTGCATGAGATCAGTCTTCAAAGATTCTGAAGAAGAACCAAGAGTGGACTCAATCTTGCTGATTCTATCATCCAACGAATAGAGAGTCTCTCTCAAGTTCATAAATCTGCTATCTAACTCAGTCTTCATCTCTTCTTTATGAGTACTAAATAATTCTTTAAGTTGCTTTAACTGAATATCAGAAAAACCAATGAACGATTGAACTGAAGTGGAAGGAGTAGGTGGAGCTGGAGGTACACTTTGACTGGGCCCTGGTGAGCTGTGTCTCACTGATGGTCCTGCCTCTGAAGGACCAAGCTTAGTAGTCTCAGCAACCCTTCTTCAGTATAACCTTTCCTCTCCCACTGACCATCCTTCTTCACAAAGCCCATCCGATGAATGATAGCAAGGCTGTAGTAGTCTGTATGCCTAAGATTTCTCAAGGGCTCATTTTAGAAATTACTACTCCTTGGCTTTGGAATACTAAGGTTAAAACCATACCGTAGGGCAGGGAGGATCTCTTCTTACCACTGGCTTCAGCAATATACCAAATAATTATGCTAGGCAAATTAATGGGCTGACCAGTAATCACACTGTCCATCACAGCTATGTCTCGCTCCGAGACATACTCAAAACGTCCAGTTTTTGGAAATAAAATCCTATTGCAAATGTTGTGAAGTAATCTCAGTTCTAGTGGCAGTTGGTTAGCACTTATCTCTTCAAATTCCTCCACAACTCTGCCTAACATCCTTGTCAATGCCTCACTTCTATTGCTATGGGCATTGGCTATCACTCCGGTAATGGGGATTCTTAATAAATTTCTCAAAATTTCTGATGTGAGGTGAACCCTAATCCCTCTGACAGAACTAACAATCCCTCCATCACCTCTAGCAAGATTCGAATAGAATTCCTTAACTAATGCGGGGTATGTCGGGACATCCAAGGAGCAGATTCTTTCCAACCCATTTCCTTAATTTGTCTCCCAATCGAAAACCCTCACTTTCAAATAAATCAAAATCTACCTTCCTTCCCATTGTAATAACCCTACCAGCTAGTAAGTCTACCTGGGAGAAGCAGGTCCTAGCATGGCACTAGGCGTTGAGGAGGAGGATGAATCCGTGCTTGGTGAAGTAATCTCATTCTAGTGGCAGTTGGTTAGCACTTATCTCTTCAAATTCCTCCATAACTCTACCTAACATCCTTGTCAATGCCTCACTTCTATTGCTATGGGCATTGGCTATCACTCTGGTAATGGGGATTCTTAATAAATTTCTCAAAATTTCTGATGTGAGGTGAACCCTAATCCCTCTAACAGAACTAACAATCCCGCCATCACCTCTAGCAAGATTCGAATAGAATCCTTAACTAATGTGGGGTATGTCGGGACATCCAAGGAGCAGATTCTTTCCCAACCCATTTCCTTAATTGTCTCCCAATCGAAAAACCCTCACTTTCAAATAAATCAAAATATACCTTCCTTCCCATTGTAATAACCCTACCAGCTAGTAAGACTACCTGTGGAGAAGCAGGTCCTAGCACGGCGCTAGGCGTTGAGGAAGAGGAGGATGAATCCGTGCTTGGTGACGGCTCACAAACAGGATGCCTCATGGTCCGCTTCCTTGTTGCCACGGGAGCATCAAAGACTGATCCCCTACGCTTAGGTTCCATAGAGACCTTAGGGAATGGTGATTTGAGAAATTTTTGGTTTAGGAAGGCTTGGAGAGGTTTTGGAGAAGGTTTAGAGTCGATTAGGGATGAACGGGTGTCGACTCTGCCCTAATATAATCAGATTGGGACCACAAGGTGTCGACTCCCGCAAAGTCGGATGTCGACTCCAAGTCGCTAACACGTTAGCCCTCGAACTGGAGTCGGCTCCGCATAAGCGGGTGTCGGCTCCAAGGTCTCAGACCGAGAGCAACACAGATGAGGTGTTGACTCCACTAACTAGGGTGTCGACTCCACTGATAGTTTCAAAAATAATGAGAGTTTCAAAGATCTGAAACTTGTCAAAATAAAATCAATAAATTTTTGATAAAATCTTTGGAATGTTGTGAATCAAATGATTCAAATATCTAGATGAATTGACTTAGAATCATGAAAGATTTTCAAGAAATTAATTGAACTCTAGATAATCAATCTTAAGGGTTTCAAAATCATTCCAATGGATCACAAATCCCTAATTCTCCTCTAAGATAACAAATCTCTCTTCACTCAAAGGTTTTGTAAATATGTCAGCTAAGTTGTTCTTCAGTACAAACATAATCAAGACAAATTCATTATTAGCTACATGTTCTCTAATAAAATGATATCTAATTTCAATGTGCTTAGTTCTTGAATGTTGGATTGGATTTTTAGTTAAGTTGATTGCACTAGTGTTATCACATCTAATAGGAGTTTTATCAAGTGTTATGCCATAATCTTCAAGTTGTCGCTTAATCCAAAGGATTTGAGCACAGCAACTTCCAGCTGCAACATATTCAGCTTCAGCAGTAGATAATGCAACGAATTTTGCTTTTTGCTAAACCAAGAGATTAAGTTACTTCCTAAAAATTGACATGCACCACTTGTACTTTTTCTATCTAGTTTACATCCAGCATAGTCAGAATCAGAATAAGCAATCAAATTAGTGTTGAGTCTCTAGAATACCATAATCCTACATTTTTAGTTCCACTTAAATATCTTAAGTATTCTTTTTACAGCAATTAAGTGAGATTCTTTAGGTTCAGATTGAAATCTAGCACATAAACAAACAGCAAACATAATATCTGGTCTACTTGCTGTTAAGTAAAGTAGAGATCCGATCATACCTCTATAGTACTTTTGATCAACTTTCTTACCATCTTCATCTTTATCCAATTTGCATGAAGGACTCATAGGTGTTCCAAGGGGTTTGATTGATTCCATTCCAAACTTTTTGAGAATTTCCTTGTGTACTTTGTTTGGTTGATGAAAATTCTCTCTTTACTTTGTTTGATTTGAAGTCCTAGGAAGAAGTTGAGTTCTCCCATCATGCTCATCTCGAATTCACCCTGCATTAACTTAGCAAATTCTTGACACAAAAGATTGTTAGTAGCACCGAATACAATATCATCTACATATATTTGTACTACTAATAAATCTTTATCTTTTCTTTTCAAAAATAGGGTTTTATCAACATTTCCTCTAGAAAAATTATTTTCAATTAGAAATTTGCTTAACCTATCATACCAAGCTCTAGGTGCTTGTTTTAAACCATAAGTGCTTTGTGTAATTTAAAAACATGATTTGAAAATTCATGATCTTCAAAACCAGGTGGTTGTTCTACAAAAACTTCTTCATTTATAAAACCATTTAAAAATGCACTTTTAACATCCATTTGAAATAAATTAATGTTCATATGACATGCAAATGCAAGTAATAATCTAATTGCTTCTAATCTAGCTACAGGTGCAAAAGTTTCATCAAAATCAATTCTTCTTCTTGATTATATCCTTTTGCAACTAATCTAGCTTTATTTCTAATTACTATGCCATTTTCATCTAATTTATTTCTAAATACCCATTTAGATCCTATAACTGAATGACCTTTAGGTCTATCAACTAAGGACCCATACATTATTCTAGTAAATTGATTTAATTCTTCTTGCATAGCTAGCATCCAATTACTATCTTTTTCAGCTTCTTCAATAGTTTTAGGTTCAATTTGAGATACAAATGCAAGATGATTATTGATATTTCTCATTGATGATCTAGTTCTTACTCCTTGAGATGGATCACTATAATCAATTCCTTTGGATGACCATAGGCATATCTCCAATCTCTAGGAAGATCTCATTATGATTAGTATCAATAACATCAACCCTAGGTGAATCATCATCTTTAGCTTCTTGTTCATGATCTGAAGATACATCTATATTTAATTTTTTAATATCTCTTTCTAGTAAATTTGTATCTTCCTCATCATCAATCTTTTCTGAACTTGATGCTAAAGACTCATCAAAAACTACATGAATAGATTCTTCTACAATTAAGTTTTTCTTGTTAAATACTCTATAGGCTTTACTAGTTGTTGAATATCCTAAAAATAAGCCTTCATCAGATTTTGCATCAAATTTTTCAAGATTATCTTTACCATTATTATGAATAAAACATTACAACCAAATGCATGAAAATAACTAATGTTTGGTTTCCTATTATTCCATAATTCATAGGAGTTTTCTTAAGAATTGGCCTAATTAGGGCTCTATTAAGGATGTAACATGCCGTGTTTATAGCTTCCACCCAAAAGTACTTTGGAAGGTTGCTTTCACATAGCATGGTACGGGCCATGTCTTCTAAAGTCCTATTTTTCTTTCTACAACTCCGTTTTGTTGTGGTGTTCTAGGTGCAAAAAAATTATGATGAATGCCATGTTCAATGCAGAAATTTTCAAATAAGTGATTTTTAAATTCTGTGCCATGATCACTTCTAAGAGACACTATGGTGTTTTTTCTCATTAGTGACTTTCTTGAAGAATTTCAGAATATGAGAAAGTCTCATCCTTATGAGCCAAAAACAATACCCAAGTGAATCTAGAATAATCATCTACTATCACAAGACCATATTTCTTTCCTCCTAGACTAGTGGTTCTAGTAGGTCCAAAAAGGTCCATGTGAAGTAGCTCTAGTGGCCTAGAAGTGGAAACAATATTTTTAGATTTGAAAGAGTTTCTAGTTTTTTTCCAAATTGACATGCATCACAAATTTTGTTATTTTCAAAATCTAACTTTGGAAGTCCTTTAACTAAATCCATTCTAATTAATTTTGAAATCAAGTGTGTGCTTGCATGACCTAATCTACGATGCCATAACCATCCGATCTCATTAACATTAGCATTATCAGTAACTAAGCAATGATTACTAGTAGACAAATTGTCTAAATCAATTAAGTATACATTGCCATTTCTATTTCAGTAAATATAATGCTATTGTCAATGGGATTAGAAACAGTGCAGATAGAAGCTTCAAATGAAACTTTGAAACCTTTATCACACAATTGGCTAATGCTAATTAAATTATGTTTTAAACCATCTACATATAAAATATTTTTTATAAAAGTGGAGGGAGTTATTTGAATTTTACCAAATCCCATAATTTGGCCTTTACCATTGTCTCCAAATGTAACAACTCCTCCTCTTTTATCTTCAAGGGTGATGAATTGCTCCTTGTCATCCGTCATGTGCCTTGAGCAGCCGCTATCAAGATACCACTTTCGTTTTGATCTTTTGGCCGCAAGACACTCCTGCAAGATAATCAAATCTTATGTTTAGGTACCCAAGCTTTTTGGGTCCTTCATGGCTAGTAGCAATAAAGATTGTTCCTTTCAGAACCCATATTTTCTTCCCTTTAATACTTAATTCTTATTAATTTTTCTAAATTGCATTCATAAGCTTTATGTCCTTTCTTGTTACAGCAATAACATGAAACATTATTTTTATCTTGTCTCTTTATAAAGAAATTTTAACAAACTTTTGTTTCTTGTTAGGCCTATAACCTAATCCAGCTTTATCAAATACAGCTCTTTGATTACTTAATAGCAAATTAAGTTTTTCAGAACTATATATAAATTTATCAACTATAATTTTATTTTTATCAACTTCTTTCTTTAAACTAAGGTTTTCATTGAATCAATTCTTTTTCTTTTATCAAATTTTTATTTTCAGATTTCAATTCTTCAACTTCATGAGTTAGTTTATCCTTTTCTTTGACAAGATTTAAATTATCATTTTTTAAAGATTTGCTTTTTTTTTTAAACTTTAAAATTACTAACTAATTCGTTAAATGCATCAAACAATTCATCAAAGGTAAAGTCATGAGTTTTGGTACTTACCTCATCATCATTTGCCATAAAGCAAATGTTTGCAACTTCCTTTTGTTCTTCCTCAGAAGATGATTCTTCGCTATCGCTCCATGTTGCAACATAAGCCTTCTTCTTTTTTTTGTAGGCTTTCTTCAATTGAGGACAGTCATATCTAAAGTACCCCGATTTCTTACATTCATAACATATGAGAGGATCTTTCTGTTTGCCCTTGTATTTCTCTTTTTCTTTTTCACTTTCCATTTTTGTTCCATACTTTTTCTTATGGAAAGGTCTCCTTCTTTGCATAAACTTTCTGAACTTCTTTACAAGAAGGGTTGTCTCATCATCATCTTCTTCTTCCTCACTGCTGCTTGTTTCCTTTTCTGCAGCTTTAAGGGCAATCATTCTCTTCTTTTTGACCTCTTTCTCTTGATGTTGCTTCATGGTCAGTTCATGGGTCATCAATGATCCAAGTAGCTCTTCCAAAGGTAATGTATTTAGATATTTGGCTTCTTGGATGGCAGTTACTTTTGCTTTCCATGATCTTGGAAGAGATCTAAGAATTTTACGAACCAATTCAGAGTTAGTGTAGGTCTTACCAAGACTTTTTAGACCATTTACAATATCAGTAAATCTAGTGTACATGCATGTGATAGTTTCATTTTGTTCCATGCTAAATAATTCATATTTGTGCACTAAGATATTAATTTTAGATTCTTTAACTTGATTAGTACCCTCATGGGTAACTTCTAGTCTATCCCAAATTTTTTTGCGGAAATATATGTAGAAATTCTATTAAATTCATTAGCATCTAAAGCACAATATAAAACATTCATGGCTTTTGCATTAAGCTGAGCCATTTTCCTATCATTCTCATTCCAATCCCTTTCGAGTTTAGGAACTATTGAACCATCTACTAGGTGTGTGGGTGTGCTAGGTCCATTAGTGATTACACTCCATAGTTCATAATCTAAAGCTTGAATAAAAATTCTCATTCTAGCTTTCCAATAAGAATAATTTGAACCATTAAATAAAGGAGGTCTATTTGTGGATTGACCTTCAGCAATGAAGATCCAGCTTGAGCTGCCATTTGGATCTTTAACTCTTGATCGTTGGATCAAATAAAAGATGAGTACTAAGCTCTGATACCAATTGTTGGCCCAGATGGCAACCCAAGAGGGGGGGAATTGGGTTCTTTAAAAAATTTAACACTTTAAAACTATGTGCCTGATTTGAAAGTGGTTGAGTGTAATGAATAGATAAATGCTAAGCACAAATAAATGAGATAGAGAGAGAGATAATATGCATGGCAAACACAAAGATTTTATAGTGGTTCGGTGTATCCAACATCTACGTCCACTCCCAAGCTTCACTTGGGTCCACATTATAATCCATTTGATTACAGTCGAGTTGTTTTACAAGCTCACAACCCTAACTTGTTGTTTTGCCCGAGATCACATCGAACCAGCTAGTTTTTCCAGGACTCACCAGCACAAAACCCAACCACAAGCTATCCTTAGCTTGTACCGAGGTATACTACCTCCACTAATTCAATCCTCCGATTGAATTAGCAAACAATAATGAGAAATAGAGTTTTGAATACAAAGCAGCTCCTCAAATGAGCAAATATATAATAAAATAAACAAAGATAAGAAAAGCCTATTTGAAGTGATTTGGAAGTGTGCTTTTCTTCTTTTCTTCTTTTCCTCTTCTCTTTTAAAAGATTAAATCAGGCCTCAGCTCAGATTTTTCACAGAAAATCACAGTTGAGAAGTTGAGGATTTTGGGGCTTTTTGCTTTCTCTCTTCAAATGTTGAAAATCTTTTGGATTTGATCTTAAGAAGCTTTTGGATTTCTCTTTGAACTCTCTGGGATTGATGGACTTAAGCTCAGAGTTTTTCTTTTTTGATTTCTCTCTTTTTGCTCTATATTTCTATATTTTTCTCTTCTTTCAAACGGACAGATATCCCTCTTTTTATAGTCTTCAATCCAAAGTTAGGTGAAAAATATAGCCGTTATGAGATGCTTGGATGTTTCTACATACAAAAAGAAATAGCCGTTAGAAGTTAGGTAGAAAAAATATTACCGTTGGAGCTAATCTGACATATGAAAAAATCCGTTCCTGACAGGTTGAGTCGGCTCCAACTTTTCAGGTGTCGGCTCCAAGTCGGGGTGTCCAAAAATAGCAAAAAAAGTTCGTTGAGGAGTCGGCTCCAAAAAAGTTAAGTGTCGGCTCGACGCTTTGATTCGGCTCCAGAATTCAAGAGTGTCGGCTCCAACAATATCCACAAAACACGTTCTCTGTATCTCAGGTTGGAGTCAGCTTCGAAACTGTAGGTGTCGACTCCTGAATTCTCAGGTGTCGGCTCCCGATCTTCAGGTGTCGGCTTTGAAAACTGATGCAGAAAATATTTCTCTGTATCTCAGGTTGGAGTCGGCTCGAAACTGTAGGTGTCCACTCCGGACCGTGCCGAAATTCTAGAAAAGTTCTGATACCTGGGGTCGGCTCTTGACTATTTGGGTGTTGACTCTAAGTTCTGAACTTTCATAATTTCTTTTAAATTTTGATTCAAAACTTATTTCCTTATACCTTTTGATTGATTAAACATTTTTAATCCCTGAAACACTTATTAAATTTATCAGAAACATAGTGAATATACTCATGTCTTTTGTTAATCATCAAAATCAATAATTAGGTCAACAGAAATTACGATACCCTAGTTGTAAAATTATGATACCCTAGTTAGAAACCTATGACACACATTTAGAAAATGTTAAAGCAAAGGATCCAGATCCTAATACCTGGAATACTAATTGAATATTATCTAAAGAAATATATTATAATACCCTAGTTATAAAATTATGACATTCTAATTAAAAAACTACGTTACCTGTCATAAAACATAATATCCCTGTAAAACATCATGACATCCATTCAGAAATTTAACATTTAGGAACAAAACATAACAACTAATATACAACAAACTTAATGTAATGAGAAAAATATTTTTATTTCATTATTGTTTGAAAAAATTATATCAATTGAGTTATAAATTTTGTATAATGTTACAGAAGTCTGTGAATTAAAGAAAAAAAAAAATCAAAAGTCCATCAATTGAAGAGAAAAAAAATTGTACAATGTTACAGAAGTCCATGAACTAAAGAGCAAAAAAACATCAAAAGTCTATGAACTAAAGAGAAAAAACGGTTGTACAATGTTACAAATATATAGCTTTTGCATCCTAAAATTTAAAAGTACTATTTATCTTTTGATTGAGGCCTTCTCTTAATAATTTTGAGCTAATTGTCATCGGTAAGCACTGATATCACCTTCTATGAAAGCTATCTTTTGATCAGGCTTATTCTTGCTAGCAAGGAATTTCATATATTTCAAACAATAAAGGCCACAATCTAATGAACCAGCAGGTTGAGATGAGGATTCAGTAATTTCTTTCATTGAGCATTTCATCATCTCTGCATTATCATAGTAGATATGAAACATTGGATCGAGTATGTTTTGGCACTTCTTTGCATGGCTTTGTGCCTGGAATTATTTTAATGAATTTATGTGCATGAACACCTTTTTTTCTATATCAACTGCAACCAGATGCTAGTACAAATTGTCTAAATTGATGATGGTGAAAAGAAACCAAAACTATTCTTTTCTTCATCACTAACTCCATCAAATATCATACTCCTAGCCATTCCAGTAAGTTTATGAAATGGTGATGCGGATGTCAGATATGTCCCAGAAGTCATAAAAGGTGAAATGATGCACTTATAATATGTATCCAAATGCTCTATTCAGTTCTTCCTAAGAAACTTTTGCTCGACAATAATTATCTGGCAATGCAATATAAACTACTTAATAAAAAATAACATTATGCCATACAATTCTGAAATTAATATAAAAAATATTAAAAAGATATCATATTAATATACATCGAGAATAAAAAGAAATCAAAGTTATACTCCGATATCATCAACTATCATTTCTTTGTTAAGAAGATCGTAAACATTTCTCCTTTGTGATACTGCCACCAAATTGATTGGTGTAGACGACCTTTCTAAAATGGGTAAATATAAAAGATATCATATTTTGAAAGATAAATTAGCAAACATAATAGAAAAAAATATATCACTTACATGCTGATGCTTTCTTTCAAAAAGTTGTTGATCAAATTTTTATTCTCTTCAATTTGTAGATAAAAATTTGATTGATCGGCCTATGTCTTACCCACTGTCTTAGACTTTTTTGTGGGTTGGCCTATTTCAAAAGTGAAATCCATTCTCAATTGGAAGGCCTTTCGCAACCAAGGTTATTTTTTCAGCCTCTTAATAAGTAAAGGGGCCAGATATTTTCTTTGTCTCCCTCAGCATCTTTAGTCACAGAAGTGTCCTTCATTTTTTTCTCCAACCTAGGTTCATCTTAGCCCACGACTTTCACCACCTCCTCTACATCACCCCCCTCCTCCCCTTTGTTCCCTTCTTTATTTGCATTGCTCTCCTTTTATAGCAATGAACTGAGAAAGTTCTTAGCTATAACAAGCCTCTTCTTAACATCTTCTAGTCTATTCTTCAACTTCGCACAGCTTGCACAGCTATTTGTTAGTTCTGGGGATGCTACTATTTCTAGAGTGATAAGCCATCGCTCCTATAGCATAGGTTAGTAGCTTTCTTCAATTGTAAGTCAATATCAAAAATAAATTTAATTTAATTTTATAATAATAATTTATTATTTAAAATATTTATAATATAATGAATTATCTTACCAACTCATAAGGCTGCATATTGGCAACCTGAACATTCTCATCTTTAACTGGCTATCATACTACTTCAACAGCTTAGGCAGCTTATTAGGATATGCTGGGGCTCTTATTATGGTATGCTCGAGAAACAACACTTGTACGTAATAATTTTATACTTTAAAAATATAAAAGATTTAAAATAAAGATAATTACACTCTTTCTGCATATGAATGATCTTTACCACTAGCACAGCTAAATATCTAAAGAGGGTAGGCTACCTCCTACCCTTGTCACATCTCTTTGATTTGACTGGCTGCTCAGATCACAAGCAAGCAACAATCTTTGGGAGACCCATAATAGCCAACTCCTTGATTGCGAAAGCCAAATCAATTTCTCCCAATTGAGATAAATCATCCAAGTAAGGGATGAGATATCTTGAACATGTTTGATTTGACTATGGAGCCAAAAACATTACAAACATGTACGAAATCCAAAGTCTTACGGTGTTCTCATCATCCTCTTATATCTTGGATGATTGAAGTTACGCTATTAACTTCTCCAGCCCCTTATGCTGAAGATCTAATGCCCGACCAAATCTTTGAAATAATCTGCCCTTATTCTTTTGGCTTGCCAATTTGATCTTCTTTCCATGGACAGCAAGACCCAAAATTAGTGCCACTTCTTTGACACTGAATGTAACTATCTTGCCACAAAAAATGAACTTGTTACCTCCCTTATGACATCTTATTATATCTGCAAGTAGTCGCATATCGACTGTGAATGACTGCATATCGATGAAGGCACCAAATGATCATTCTTATATACTATTTTTAAATGAAGAGTTCCATCTTTCACACATTCTCAACGTACACTGCCGGCTTATAATAGTTTTTAAACAATTGTGAAGCCTTTACACTAGATAGTGGAATAATTACAAAGTCACCTGAAATATAAAAAATAAATAAATGTAAGATTATGAAAAATTAAATTCTAACTAACTATTATATAAATTCTAACTAACTATTATATATGCAGGGTGTCATAATATTTGAGCTAGGGTGTTATAATATTTGAACTAGGATGTCATGAAACTGTTTCATGGTGAATCCCTTTTCATTTTTTTTACCGTGGCATGTTATGACATCATGGGTGTCATAATTCACCTCATGGATGAAAGACCTTCCTGGTAGGAAGGTTTGATACGGTTTCTTAAATATGTGTAGGATGTCATAATATTTGAGCTAGGGTGCCATAAATTCTGAATTAGGGTGTCATGAAACTGTTACGAGCTGAATCCATCTTGATTTTTTCATCCTGGCATATTATGACATCGTGGGTATCATAATTCACGGATGAAAGACCTTCCTAATATGAAGGTTTGATACAATCAGTTTCTTAAATATACGCATGGTGCCATAATTTTGAGCTAGGGTATCATAAATTCTAAATTAGGGTGTCATGAAATTGTTTCGGACTGAAGCCCTCTTGATTTTTTTTCATCATGGCATGTTATGAACTAGGGTGTCATAAATTATGAACTAGGGTGTCATGAAATTGTTTACCTGTTTCTTGTTAGGAAACTTAAAAGAGTGGCAACCTCTTCTAAATAAACAACCATTGCTCTACTTTCTTCAGCCATCTACATTTTCTTCTTATAGTGCTTTTGTGTTTGCAGTTTGAATTGAAACACAAAACCACCTTTCTTTATTAACTGAAGATTTTGAAGCCCTATCTTTCGAGAGAAAAAGTAAAAATAATGAAGAGAACTCTGGGACACCAGCGGCTACTCGATCACCAAATAGAAGAGAAAAAGCATTGGCAAAAACAATGAAAGAAACTCTAGGGTTTTGCTCTGAACTAGGTGCAAAGTTTTTTTTTTTTTTTCCATCTGTGACCACTGAAGAGAAGAGAAAAAAGCAAAAATAATGGAGGAAACTCAGGGACACCAGCGGCTACTCAACCATCAAATAGAAGAAAAAAAGCATAGGCAAAAAGATTGGAAGGAACTCTAGGGTTTTGATCTAAATTAGGGTAGCACACTTTTTTTTTCTGTCTGCAAAGAAGAAGAAACAACACCCCATTTCTAAAACATTCAAAATCTTTTGGAGGGCAAAAATGTTTTTTTCTATGTGTGAAGAGACTACAAAAGCAGTGGAATCATAATTAAGAATTTGCAAGTGATATACGCTATCTCATTCCGTCATGTCAAGCCATGTATGATCCATGTGAACCAATAAGGAGGGGCAATGCAGCCCATATAGGATTTTCTGCATCGAAGACGGTGTACAAAGACTTTTCATTTCACAAATATCTTTGCTGCATTTGTTAATCTAAGATAGGCCTTGCAGTAGAGACCACAACAAGGTACTATTCGAACTACTAAGTTTAAGCGTGTATATACCCTTCTCTAGGATATTACCCTGCTTTCAGCACAGTAGTTTCTACCATATCAAGCATGTGAGAGCCAGACATAATATAGCTTCCTGGAATATTTAACTAAACTTTAGATGTACATGGAATGGGCACTGATTCTATTAAGAATGATGGAGGATTTTAAATCTGAACCACCAACTCGAGATTACAAATCTATCACCGTTCAAGATTACAAATCTATCCTAATCTATATTTACTCAAGCATGAATATATATAGTTATCAGTATGCTGACTCTTCAGTCGTAGCTAGAAGAGATTAATTGGGATCTTCTACCGATATTTTTTACCACTTTTGATCAAATTCTCTATCTAGTACTTTTGTGAAACTTATTTTTCCTCTTTTTCTCATGTTTAATTTGATTTTATAGATATTCTTTATAATTTTTGGCATATTTTCAGTATATTCATCTAATATCTTGCTTGTCAAACCTCCTAATTCTAATTTTCATATGAACCAAATAAGAGAAAGAAACAAATGGTTTTGTTTTTTATCTCAATAAATTAGATTTCAATTTTCAATTATGGTTCAGCATGAGCAAGCCCTAAGTCTTATTCCTATAGGTTATATTTTTCAGCTTTAAGAAAAAGCAACATGTGAGCAATATAATGGAAACCTTTTTTTTTTATTTATGGACGTAAGTGCACTTTTGAAAATAATTTTTTTAGCAAAGCTTCTAACGTATCAAATGTAGGTTTTTCCGTATCCTTTGTATAGCCATTTTTCATGCCAAAATAAATAGTAGCTTATCAAGAGGAGTCTTCTTTCTCGACCCATATAAGCCTTTAAATAAATAATTTTTTGTATCTTTATAAAAGTTTATATTTTTCATACTTATTTTTCTCTGTCCAACAAAGACTTTCAACCCACATGTCTAAAAATTATTTCATTGAATTTGCAAGTTACGAATTTGAAATATGACTATTATTATAATAAAATAATATGATATTATAATTAAAATAAAATTACATAATGTAAGATATTATAATATAAGATAATGATAACATTAGAATATTCAGCATATTGCAATATCATTATCTTATAATAATCGGTAGTTTTATTTAATATTATATTACTAATAATATATTACTATATCATCTTAATAATAATATAGTGATATTATGAAATTGTTAGATATTGCAAGATTTATAAAATTATTATATTATTTATTTAGAAATATCCAAATAAATATATTTATCAATTAAAATATTTTGTAATAATTCTGTTTAATGCAAATAATTAGATAATTGGAAGCACTATATAAAATATTTTTATCAATTTTTTTGGGTTACTAGAAGCACTTTTTTTTTTTTTTTATCAAACAACTATTAAAGTTTCGTAGTGTTTAAAAATATATAGTTATCAACTAGTACACGTTTTCTGATTAAAAACTCTTACGACCAACACTCTAAAGTCCTACCGTATAAGTTAATGTCAAATAAGATCTCAGCAAGTTAGAGGATGTCTATGCTTCATTATGCGTGCAAGTTAAGGCATGCTGAGGATGGAATTGGATGCCGGATTCTCTTCTCTCTCTTTATTTTCAAAAGGAGTTTGATGAAGCGAAGACCTCCTTATGTTCTAGCTTGCAAGTAAGGTAGTATTGTATAAATAGAATAGCTCAAAAGATAATCATCTTTTTAAAATAATCATTTTGTCATCAAAGGATAACTCTATTTTTTCCTAGGATTTCTAGGAAATAAATTCAGGGAATAACCCATGGTTAAATATGAGTTATTTCCTTTGGTTAAATTTTTTCACAACTATCCTTCTAGTTATAGCTTTTGGAAATAAAGTGAATATCGGGGATATCCCCCTAATTTTTCATATCAAACACAGCCTAAGACAGTGTTTGATATGGAGAACAAGGGAGGATATCCTCTGAAATCCTTCTTATTCCCAAATGCTATAGGTAGAAGGGATAGGTCTAAAAAAAAGTTTAATCAGATGGGATACCTATGTTTAACCATGGGTTATCCCTTGAACTTATTCCCTAGAAAACTCAGGAACAACTAAAGTTATCCGGCAGACTTGTAATTTTAAATAGGTGCTTATTCCCTCAGCTATCCTCTGAATAAATGCTATCATGTACATTTATCCAGAAATAGCTTTTGAGCTATAAGGAATGCCTAGCAAGCGACATACATTACTAACATACGACCACATGCATGACTTGAGACTTCTTTGTTCTTAGACTTCTCCGTTCTAATTAGTTACGCGTGCAAGCAAAGCTGAGGATGGATTTATACATCGGGATGACCAGTGCAGCACCACATACATGACTACTGTACCACATACATACATGACTTCTCTACGCTTGGTTGCGCTTGCAAGTAAAGCAAGCTGAGGATGGATTTATATATCGGATGCACTTTTCTCACTATATTTCTATTTTCAGAGGAAATGATGTGGTGAATGACCTTCTTGTATTCCAGTTGCCAATCCTTGGAACGCCGAAGAGAAAGATTAACCGGGAAAGAGAAATATTGACTGATTTACTTCATACGTTAATAACATAGGTATTAAGCATTATGATCCTTTTTAACGTTGATCACTAGACATTACTTAATTGGTAAAAAAACGACCGTAAAATTTATTTTTTTAGAATGTTTAGTCCGTGCTTTTAGAAAGGGGAGTCAAATTTGGCCATTACCATAGGAAACATATATATATATATATAGTAAGAAGGGAGAAAACGAGGATTAGGATTGGGAATTTAGAAGGTGTTAAAGTATTAATTTATCAGTATAACTTATTTATTTAATAAAATATTATAAATAATTATGCTTAACTTAATAAAAGAAAAAAAGGCACGCCTGCTCATATTTTGGCTTACCATTGACATTCTAGGGTAATTACTTAGGTAGTTAGTTTGATTTCTAAAATCTTATTTTTGGATAAGTAGGATAGCTTAAGGAATAATTTTTTTTAAAATAATAATTTTATCAAAAAAAACATGTGTTATTTTCTTTGATTAATTTTTTTAAATTTATTCTTCATAAAAAAATTTATCCTCTTATCTACTATTTCAAACACACTTAACAACAAATCACTTTTAAGTTTACTGACAGCTACTGGCCAAAAAAAAATTGTAATCTGTCTTTTATTTTAACACGAAACTGTCAAAAAAAAAAAAAAAAATTAATGCAAATCATTTTAATTATCATCCGAATCCTGTACGATTTATAGTCCGAATCCAATAATTTATAGTCCGAATCCAACAATTTATGGCACACGATTTCTTTTATAAATAGCTGCAGGAGAAAAGATAGCTCGCAGAGATATAGGAGAAATTAAACACGATGGGCGTCATGAGCGGAGCAACCATCGCCGCCTTCCTCTTGCTCTCCATCTTCCAGGTCGGTCTGAACCAGGGTGGCGCCAAACCGGAGCAGTTCGACGAGTGGAGCCGGCGGCTCAGCGAGAGCGGCGTCAAGCAAGAGAAGGTGATCACCCGACTCCACTTCTACTTCCACGACACCGTCAGCGGGAACAACCCATCGACGGTCGTGGTGGCCGAGGCAGCTGGCGCCGCCCGGTCCCCAACCGCCTTCGGGTGCTGAGGATGGCGGATGACCCGCTGACCGAGGGGCCAGACCGGGGTTCGCGCCTCGTGGGCCGGGCCCAGGGCTGTACGGCACGCCGGGCTGGGGGAGGTGGCGCTCATCATGGCCATGAGCTACCAGTTCACGGACGGGGAGTACAACGGGAGCTCCATAAGCGTGAACGGCCTGAACCCGGTTGTCCACCCGGTTCGGGAGATGCCGATCGTTGGGGTACCGGGGCGTTCCGATTGGCTCGTGGGGTGGCGATAGCCAAGACGTATTGGTTGAACGCCACCTCCGGCGATGCAGTCGTGGAATATAACGTGACGGTAGTGCATTAGCGGCTCTTTTGGTTGTTGAATAATATTGTGAGCGATGATGCTACCACGTTGAATATTAATGTCTTTGTTAAACTTGATTTCCAGTTTTAATTTCAATTGATTGTCTTGTGAACTATATTAATAAATATATGAATTGTCTTGGCTAACATTATATTAATGCCTTCAGAGTAAGGTTTCATAATTAAGGGTAACTAGGACCGGCTCTAGCTAGATGGTTGGATCATGAAGTTTTATCATATATTGTGGTTATGATTAAAATTTCCCTTCTCCTTCTTTATTTTTTTTATTTTTTTTTTAATATGAATTTCCTTTCTTACTTCATTTCTTTTCTTCTTTCTTCTTCCTTCCTCCTTTCATTTTCTTTTTTTTTCTTTTTTTTTTTCTATTTCAACTTACAGAGTCCTATCCTTACAGAACGGCGCCTCATCCATCATGAATTAAGACCTTGATTCATAATATACAAAGATAATATACACTGTATTATAATTTATTGTTCAATCTCTTATTTTATGCAATATAAAGCTTCTTTATATACAACATAATTATGTTTGTATTAGCTAATATCTTTTTTTCTCTCTCTTTTCTTATCAAACACTTCTTTTTTTCTCCATATCATCATCTTAAACAAGTAATTTTCATTAAGCAAACATATGATATTTCACCTTACCTTAAAGAGCATAACATTTTCTGGCAAAAATATAATACTTTATTTTCTTATAATTTTAACATTTTTAGTAAATATCTGTTACAATTTTCTTTAAAATATAAACTATATGAAATCCCAAAATCATCATGTTGATCATTAAGAACGTTAACAGAAAAAATATCTGGATCCATTGATATCGATCGTTGAGAGAAGAGAAACTGTGTTTTGATGGTGTGTAAGGGAATAGGGTCTTTATACAGTGTTTTCATATTCCTCTAAATGGTATCTACTCAATTTAATTTCATATCAATTCAAAAATTAATGGGTTACCAATATTAGACTACGTGATTTCAACCCATATTAAATAGCTTATATAATTGAATGGGAATATATGTTGCCCACTATAAAACACATTATTTTCTATTGATTTACCTAATATAAAAAATTCAATTTCCTAACACAATATAGAAAACTTGATTTCCTATTGATTTACCTAATATAGAAAATCTAATTTTCTAACATAATATAGAAAACATGATTTTCTATTGATTTACTTAATATCAAAATTTTGGTTTCCTAACAATCTCCCACTTAGGCTACATATTATTCCTGAATCGATTATATCACAAAATTTCTTAGGAGCGCATTTGTAAGCTATTTATTCTTAATTTTTTCTTAAACAATCCGGTACATCTCATATACTAATGATGGAATCACTATGGCTTTTATCATAATATAGTCGTGATTAACCACGATCATCACCATACTAATATGCTCAATGCTATAGATCAAATATGGATGAGTAGCATGAAAATTACATGTAATGTACTCTCAAACATGTTGATTTATAACTTATCCTTCTTTAATCTTTAGTGAGATCAATTCAAAATATTTAAATACAATAAAATATTATGTATAGAAAAGTACAAATAAGCTTAGAAATAAAATCATAAACCATCAACTTTATTCTGTAGAAAATTAAACAACCCGACATCCAAAGTAAGACATACAATAAGGACGCTCCCACTAAACCAAGGTATCATCATAAATAACACCCATATGAGCAGTATGCTCACAAAAGGCCTTAGGCGTGAAGCCCTTGGTCAATGGATCAGCTAGCATAGAATATGTTCCTATATGTTTTATGAATATTTGCATATTCTGAACTCTCTCCTTAACAACTAGAAACTTGATATCGATAAACTTTGACTTCGTCGAGCTCCTATTATTGTTGGAGTAAAGGACTCTGAGTTATTATCACAATAAATCTTTAATGGCCTATCAATGCCATTTACCACATGCAGTCCAATAATAAAGTTTCACAGCCATATCCCATGATTAGATGCCATGTAATAAGCTATGAACTCTGCAGTCATGGTTGAAGAAGCTACAAGAGTTTGTTTTGCAAACTGTCATGTGACAGCTCTTCCAGCCAACAGGTAGATATAGCCTGATGTGGAGCGCCTGCTATCTTAGCATCCTGTGAAATTAGAGTCAGAGTATTCTATGATCTTCAAACTATTTAATCTTTGATAAGTGAGTATGTAATCTTTTGTTCTCTTTAAGTAACGTAATATGCATTTGCCTGCCTTCCAATGCTGCATATCCGGATCACTCAAATATCTACTCAAAACTTCTACTATAAATGCTATATCAAGACGAGTGTAGACTTGAGCATACATTAGACTCCCTACCACTCAAGCATATGAATCTTATGCATTTTTTATCTTTTAAGATCATTATTTGGGTATTATTTGAGACTAAACTTGTGTCCTATAGCCACGGATATGTCTCCTGGTTTACTATCTTTCATGTCGAATTTACTTAAAACTTTATCAATATAGCCCTTTTGCGACAACCCAAGGATATCTCGAGAATGATCTTTTAGTATCTGAATACCTAATACAAAAGAGGCATTATCAAGATCTTTCATTTCAAAATTCTTTGTCAAAATTTTTTGATTTTATACAATAGGCTTATATCGTTGCTAGCAAGTAGAATATCATCAACATATAATACCAAAAAATATATTTACTCCCATTGAACTTATGATACACATTCATCAATGACATTAGCCTTAAAATCGTACGAAGTTATGACTTGATGAAACTTATAATGCCATTGACGGAAAGCATGTTTGAGATTATGGATGGATTTCTTCAACTTGCAAACCACTTCAGATTACTTGATACATAATTTTTTGTTGTATTATATAGATCGTTTCGTCAATGTCTTCATTAAGAAACAATGTCTTGATATCCATCTGATGAAGCTTTAAATCAAAATGAGCTACCAGTACCATTATTGTTTTAAAGAATCCTTCAAAGATACTAGAAAGAAAGTTTCTTTATAGTCAATGCCTTCTTTCTGAGTAAAGCCTTTATCGACTAGACATGCCTTATATCTCTCAACATTATTATTCGAATCCCTTTTGATTTTAGATATCCATTATAGCCAATGGGCTTCATACCTTCAGGCAGTTCGATAAGATTTTAAACCTCGTTGTCTTTTAAACTTCATCTCATCCTTCATGGCTTCAATCCAATTTTGGGAGTTAGAACTACCCATGGCTTAATAAAAGTTGATCAGATCATCTTCTGTTAAACCAATGCCATGCTTATGTTCTTGGAGAAAGATGATATTATCATCTTGCGCTTCTCCTCTCCCTAGTTGATCTTCTCAATGGCACTTCTTGAGGTTATTGAGTTTGTTCTATAGGTGGTGCTTGAGGGAGGATTTTGTTGTTGTCTTGTTCTGAGATAGTATTAGGAATAGGAACCTAAACATTGTTGTCTAGTGCTGAAGTTGTATCTTGAACGGTAATAGGTACAAAGACTTGATTACCGTCAACAACAAATTCTTCTTCAAAAATAACATTCTTTATGCTTTCTTTCCTTTCAAACTCAATATCCTCAAAGAATCTCATATTTTCTATTTCAAAAATATATCTTGATATGGGATCGTAAAACTTATAGCCCTAAGAGCGTTCAGTGTAACCAATGAATAGCAGCTAACCATCCTTGAGTTTAGTTTTCTTTTATGTGGCTTGTAAGGCCGTGCCTCAGCTGAACACCCCAAATTCGCAAATGCCTAATACTAGGCTCTTGCTCGTCCAAAGCTCAAAGGGTTTTGGCAACTGCTTTGCTTGGTACCCTATTAAGGATGTAAACTGTGATCTTCAAGGCTTCTCCCCAAAATGACTCTGGTAAAAAAGAATGACTAATCATGCTCCTTACCATATCCTTAAAAGTTTGGTTTCATCATTCTGCAACACCGTTCATGCTGGATTTGTCCGACATAGTATATTATGGAATAATTTTATATTCTTTGAGAAAAGTGCAAAGGGTCCTGGATGTTACTCTCCTGATTTGTCATACCTACTATAATACTTACCACCATGGTCAAATTTAATAGCCTTAATTTTCCTTTCAAGTTAAAATTCAACTTCAGCTTTGAAAGACTTGAAAACGTTTAGGAATGGTAACTTCTCTTGTATCAAATATAGGTAACTGAATCTAGAGTAGTCGTCCATAAACGTAATAAAGTATTGTTGTTCGCTCCAATAAGCTGTAGGGGATGGATTACAAATATCAGTATGTATAAGTTCTAAGACATCTGTAGCTCTCTTGGCACCTAGTTTCTCTCTTTTGTTAGTTTCCCGTTAATGCACTCAACACAAACTTGGAAGTCTATTAAATTTAGGGGTTCAATGATTCCATCTGACATAAGCCTCTAAATTCTCTACTTAGAGATATGACCTAAGCACTTGTACCATAAGATAGCAGAATTCTCATTTAATTTTTGCTTTGTATCACATGAACTTATTTGTAATATTTCATTATAGGAACTAACAACATCAAGCATATATAGATTATCAATCAAGGAACCAAAACCAATAAGATTTGAATTTTGATAGAGACTAACTTTATTATTTTCAAATAAACAATAAAATCTTGATTTGTCCACAAAAGAAACATAAATTAAATTCCATCGAAAAGACGGTACAACAAAGGTCTTAAATAAATCCAAATAAATTTTAGTCCTTAATTGTAATCTAAAGTCCCAATGGCCTCTACGCAACTTTATTATCATCGCCCATAAAGATGAATCTTTCAGCATCACTTAGCTGACGGCTCCACAAGCAACCCTGCATAGACATACTTATGTAAGTAGTTGCACCAAAATTTACCCATCAAGTATTCTTAGGTACAGAAGCTAAATTAACTTCAGAGTAAACTAGAGCAGAAGCTTATCCTTCTTCACATGCCATGCAGCATACTTAGGACACTGCTTCTTCATGTGCCTTGGCTTTTTGCAGAAGTAGCACACACAAACTCCTCATCCTGCTTCTTTGTTTCTTCTGTTGAGAAGATCCTTCAGCAGCATCCTTAGCTCTCTTTTTCTTCTTATTCTGAGACATTGTCGCTAAATGAGCACTTTCAATTTTATCCCTCTGTTGCCTCTCTTCCTCTAGCACATGGTGAGATGTAAGCTCATTAAGGGACCACTTGTCCTTTTGAGTGTTATAACTTACTTTGAATTGCTTGAAGCATGCAGGAAGAGAGATCAAAACTAAGTGCACGAACAAGTCCTCAAACAACTCTAACTTAAGTGACTTGAGTTTTGAAGCGAGATGAGACATCTCCATGATGTACTCCCTTATATTCTCTTTTCCCTATACTTCATGGTGACAAGTTTAGCCAAGCGGTTACTTGCCTCTAATTTTATGTTTTTGGTAAAATATTGCTCAATTTCCTTAAGGAACCTTTTGGCGTTCTTGCTCTCAGCAATAGAACTCCAAAACACTTCTGGAATAGAGCATTTCATGATCATCAAGCAGATTCGGTTAGAGTGATCCCACTTTTCAATTTTAATCTCATTAAGATTTTTTGGAATAGCAGTGGGACGCTCCAACCTAAGTGCAAGATCCAAATCCATACAACCAAGGATAATCTTCATGGTTTCTTTCCAGATCTTAAAGTTTGTCCCGCTTAGTATTGTGATGTTGTTAACTTGGGCAGAAACTTTAGTAGCATCAGAAACTGAATAGAGAATAAAATAAAGAAGTACACTCGCATCAACAAGCATGTCATACAAATAAAATAATACATGAACAAATAATTTAAATTAGGGACCCATCGCAAAATACCTAGCATAACATTAATTTCTCATCTTTGGACAAAGAAATTAATTGTAAGTGGTACTCTTAGTGTATTGATCAAATACTGACAATCAGTTCCATTAAACAAGAGCCTTTCTTTGGATCGACTTTTGTTCAGATAAAAATCTTTATGATCGTCATACATTTATCACCACAAATATGTCTGTTATTTGGCCAAATAATAACCTTCCTTTGGGCCGGTGATTACTTACATAAATAACACACATACACATCTTATTTCCAAATAAGCAAATCTACACAATAAAGGTTACTTTAGCAACATATTATTTTGATTAATTTATTTTAACATATTAGATAAATTAAAATAAAATTATACACATAAAATGCTATATATTTGTTCATGTAAATATGCCAAAATGTGCGGCACTTAAGACTCTCCCAAGTCAGCCTCTTTTTGGCGCCACGCGGCCTAGCTCTCTTGGTAGCCTATGGCTCTTTAGGAACCCCGATAGTTGGGTTAACGCATTGAGGTACTACCAATAGCCTCCGTCATTGGTGTACCCCTGATGTTTCTACCAAATACCCATTGGGTCAAACAGCCTAGGGTACTACCAGTAGCCTTCTCCTTATAGACTATCCCTATATTAGAACAATAGGAATCAAGAACGTCTCAGCCTTTTTGATATTTTTTGTCCAAATAATAAATATATATATATGTATCTAAATCTTTATTTTAATCAATACCAAAATTTATTTAAAAGCAATAATACATATTGGCTAAAAGTAAAGCCATGAATCCTGGAATAACATAGAATCGGGAATTGGAACTCAATCAGCAAAACCAAAAGCAATATGAATCAAACTTATCAAATATGAGTACCAAAACAGTATCCGATGAATAAAATCATAATAACTCAATGACCAAAATAAAAACTGGATGAATATAGATTATATACATATATATGGCATAACCAAACAATAGCCGAAGAATTCAGAGACCAAAACCCATCGTAAGCACAAAGCTAATTTGTATTTACTTATTAACCAAATTAAAATGATCCCGATTATCAAACATGACCGTTTTGATGCTAATTGTTAGAATTTTTTTAAATCATAAACTGTATGAAATCCCAAGATCATCATGTTAATCATTAAAAATGTTAACCAAAAAAATATCTTGATCCATTTATATCGATCATTAACTGTTGCAAAATTATTATGACCATCAAACATCGATAGATGAATGCAATAGAGTATGGTTTATGATCTTCCTCAACCAAATCGCCTTAGCTCCTTAATGGGACCATCGTATCTCTTCCTGATGGAGATAAGAGAAACTGCGTTGTGATTTGATGTGTTAGGGACCATAACCGATAGGGTCTTTATATAGGGTTCCCATAATCTCCTAAATGGTATCTACTCAATTTAATTTTATATCAATTCAGAAATTAATGGATTACCAATATTAGGCCATGTGATTTCAACCCATATTAAATAGCTTATATAATTGAATGAGAATATATATTTCCCAATATAGAACTCATAATTTCCTATTGATTTAAGGAAATCCGATTTTCTAACATAATATAGAAAATTTGATTTTCTTTTCTTAATATAGAAAATCTGATTTCCTAACAATAGATAAACAAGGTGATTTCCTATTGATTTACCTAATATAGAAAATCTAATTTCCTAACAATATTTACTTTTCTCCTTTTCTTTGCATGGTTGGGTTACATTAATCTTTATCTCTAAATATTATACTATCAAACAAATTTTACAAAAATACTAAATGTTGAATAGATGAAGTAATTCGTTTTTACTTTTCCATACTCCTATCCTTCTAATAAATCTTCATACTAGATCTTGGCCTCATAAAATTTATTTGGGTGAATTGATTAATGCCTCTTTTAGTTTTTAAAATAGAGTTATTATATTCAACCTGATATGGCTAATCAATTGTAAGGCGGTACGATAACACTACATGATTTTTTGGATAATTATCACTAGCTTAAGACTCAACCATAGCTTTGATTTCAACGTCGGCCTCGGATTCGGCTCAGCCTCAGCTTCGGCTTCGGATTCGACTCAGTCTCAGCTTCGGCCTTGAATTCGGCTTGAACTTAGCTTGAGCCTCTGATTCGGCTCGGCCTCAGCTTCAGCCTCAGATACGGCTTGGCCTCAGCTTCAGCCTCAGATTCAGCTTGGCCTTGGCTTTGGTCTCCGATTCCACTTACCTTTCTGTTCGTGCTACGTGCTCTCTACATTCATGAAACCAACTCCGAGTATCAAGCTCAGTGATGTAAAACACCAACTACGACACGGCTGGCCCGCCTATCACGGCTAAATTTGCAGGAAGTTGCCAGCACGCTCAACGATCACCGGTATTTGCGGCACTCGCCCATAACGAGGTACCTGCCTGCTGTTTACAGGATCGATCCGGAGGGATTCGATGGCTCCAACTTCTCGGCTGAGCCCTCTATCAGCACCATGGCCATTTGCTCAGTGGGGGATGGACATCTTGGGACTTTTCCCCCCAGCTTCTGGCCAACGGAGGTTTTTGCTTGTCGCCATCGATCATTTCACTAAGTGGGTGGAAGCCAAAGCGCTGGCCAAGATTATTGAAGCTAAGGTGAGGAGCTTCTTTTGGAAGTTTATTATCTATCGATTTTGGCTACCCCACACGCTTGTTACCGACAACGGGCGCCAGTTCGACAATGGCCCATTCAAAGACTTTTGTGCTGAGCTAGGGATACACCAAAGGTTCACTTCTGTCGGTCACCCGCAAACTAACGGGGCTACCGAGGTGATGAATCGGACAATCTTACATGGACTCAGGACACGCCTGGACAACTTCAAGGGAAGATGGGAGAAGAGCTCCCGAACGTGCTGTGAGCTTATCACACGATGTCCCAGGCTCCAACTGAAGAGACCCCATTCAGCCTTGTCTTTGAAACAGAAGCTGTTGTTCCAATGGAGATCGGCATCCCCAGTCCTCGGACATAGTCATACAATGAAGATGATAATCCCAGTCAACTAAGGGCCAACCTCGACTTCGTTGAAGAGCTTCGTGATCAAGCACGAATCAGAATGGCCTCTTACCGACAAAGGATTGGAAAGTACTACAACGCCTGAGTTCATCCTAGGACGTTCCTCCCAGGTGACTTGGTCCTCAGGCGAGCCGCAGTCTCCAAACCTACGGAGGGATGTAAACTATCTCCCAATTGGGAAGGGCCCTATCGAGTCACTCAAGCACTCCACCACGGGGCTTACCGAATCGAGGAGCTAGACTGGAAACCTCTCCCTCATACCTGGAATGCGGATAACCTCCGGCGGTATTATCAATAGTTCGTTGCCATATTTGTTTAAACATTACCCTATAATTATCATTCATCTTTTTACACTAACAGAAGTGTTTAAGCATTCTGGCTCCTCACCTAAGCCCAGCTCTGCGTCGGAACTCCAAGCCCGGCTCCACATCGGCACTACAAGCCCGAGTTTCCCCTCGATAATTAAGCCCGAGTCTCCCCTCGGCAATTAAGCCCGACTCCACGTCGGCACTCCAAGCCTGGCTGTTGGCCTAGATGACAACCCAAGAGGGGGGTGAATTGGGTTCTTTTAAAAAAAAATTAAACCTTTTGAAATATTTGTTTGCTTAGTGTGAGTGAAAGTGAATGCAGATGCAAAAACAAAATACAATCAATAAGATAGAGATAGAGATAGAGATAAAGGAGACACAGCAAACACAAAGATTTTATAGTGGTTCGGTGTATCCAACACCTACGTCCACTCCCAAGATTCACTTGGGTCCACACTATAATCTCCTTGATTACAGCCGAGTTGTTTTACAAGCTCACAACTCAAACTTATTGTTTTCCCGGGATCACAACGAACCCAGCTGGTTTTTCGGGCTCACCAGCACAAAACCCTAACACAAGCTCACAACTAACCCAACACAAGCTTGTACCGAGGTATAATAACCTCCACTGATTCAATCCACTGATTGAATCAGCACAAAAAAGAAATATTATGTTTTCAATAAATGCTCCTCAATGAGCAAATAATCAAGTAAATGAACAAGGTTTAGAAAAGCCTGATTTGTAGTTGGTTGGCTTTTGAGCTTTTCTTCTTTTCTTCTCCTTGCTAGATTGAATCAAGCCTCAGCTCCGATTCTTCACGTTGAAGCAGTTGAGAAGGATGAAAAGCAAGAAACTGATCCTCTTTCTTCAATTTGGGGAAATCCATCAAAACTTTGATTTGAATGCCTTGGATTCCTCTGAGCTTTTTGGAGTGGAGTGGATTTGAGCTAGAATGTTTTTCTCTTGAGATTCAGGCTCTCTTTTTCGGATTTTGAATTGGGATTTTCTCATTTTTTTCTTCTTTGTTTTTCCGTTTGTTTTGACGATAGTCTTCCTTTTAATAGATTTCTTTCAAACCATTTTTGAAAGAAAACTATTTGTTGGAGTGTACCTTGCAACAAAATATATCCGTTAGAAATAAAGTAAAATAGAAATATTATCGTTAGAGCTGATCTGGCAATTTGATTTTTCGTTCTAGGTGGGTTGGAGTCGACTCTAACTTTTCTGGAGTCGGCTCTAACTCGAAACACTTTAATCCGTTAATTCTGGAGTCGTCTCTGACTTTTCTGGGTCGACAAGAAACTTTTCTGGAGTCGACTCTAACAGACCCGGAGTCGACTCTAGTCGGGGCCAGAAAAATCAACGTTCTGTCTTTTCTATTGGAGTCGGCTCTAAGAGTCTCGGAGTCGACTCTAACTTCCGTGCCAGATATGGAGTCGGTTCTGTGATTCTCGGAGTCAACTCTAATGTCTGCAATCTTACCTAGACATTAGATTCGATCCAGAACAAGATTTAACTCCTGATTTTGATCATTCAATCAACTTATAATTTGAAAAACTTAATCAAAATCATTACAGCCTTCAATTGTTATACTCAAATAGTTTTGTTAATCATCAAAATCATCAATTGGGTCAACACTGGCTTCGCATCAGCAACAAGCCCGAGTCTCCCCTCAGCAATTAAGCCCGAGTCTCCCCTCGGCAATTAAGCCCGACTCCGCGTCGGCACTTCAAGCCTGGCTCCACGTCAGCAACAAGCCCAAGTCTCTCCTCGACAATTAAGCCTGAATCCCATCGGCACTCCAAGCATGGGGCCGCATGGACAATACTACTGGCTTTGGCCTCGCCATGGCTTCCGGCTTCGGCCTCACAACGGCTGTCGGCTTTGGCTTCACCACGGCTTCCGGCTTCAGCCTGGCCACGGCTTTCGGCTTCGGCCTTGCCATGGCTTCCGGCTTCGGCCTCGCCATGGCTTCCGGTTTCGGCTTCGCCACGGCTGTCGGCTTCGGCCTCGCCACGGCTTCCGGCTTCGGCCTCGTCACGGCTTCCGGCTTCAGCCTCGACACAGCTGCCAGCTTCGGCCTCACCACGGCCACCGGTCTTGGCCTCTCTTCCTTCTTGGTCAATTGGCTCCGGCTTCGGCTTCGTCACGACTACCAGCTTCGACTTCACCTCAACCACAATCCTTGGTTTCGGCCCCAATCGATGGCCTCGACTTCACTTTGGCCTCAGTCTGACCTCAATCCTTTAGCTTTGACACCAGTCTTGGCTATTCCCTAAAAACGACCCTTACGTATTCGCGTTACCATACTCACCGGAACTAGCTAACTATGGGCAAATCAAGGGAAGATTGAAGTGTTCATTAATAGCAAAATAGTCTTACAAAATTGCCGGTCAAAGCCGGACTTGATACAACCAAAAAGAAAAAGTTAAGATTCGGCCAGGTCTGAGCCATCACCCTCCTCGTCTAGCTGAAGATCCTCAATCCCTTCGAGACTGTATAGCTTTCGGATTTTTTCTTTGCAATCCTGGAAGCCGCCGCCATACGCAAATGACGTTGTCTCAGCTAATTCTCTATTGAAAGGAGCAGACTTCCTGAAATCTTCTACAGCCTCAACGGCCTTCTTCTCGACCTTGGCAGCCCTTTTTTCGGCTTCGACCATCGCCGCCTTTAGATTAACAATCTCAGCATCAGACCGGCAGGCGATTTCCTCAGCGTTCTCGGCTCTCTCCTCGGCCACATAGATTTCGATGGAGGCGGAGTGAAGTCGGCTCTTCAATAGATACACCTCCGACTCCGTCACCTTCAACTTTTCTTCCGCCTCTCTTTGCTTTTCCTCGGCCACTTGAGCATTGTCCAGCTCATTGGCCGCTTGGCGCTGGGCCACCTCCAGCGCATCTTCCGCCTTCTCAGCCCTAAGTTGGGCAGCCTCGACTTTGGCTTCGGCCTTCTGCGTTCGGGCAGTCTCCGCCCAAACCTCTTCCAGAGCCACCCGTCCTCGCCTTTACTTCTTGAATCTCTTCCAGCAACTAGTCGAGAGTGGCCTGACACTGGGACCAAAGGCCCCTCATGGCGGTCAAGGAGTTCAATGCCTGCGCAAATCTCACAGTTAGATGAAGAAACAGGAATAATAGAGGTTGATAAGGGGGACAATATTTACTCAAAGTTGGGCCACAGATGCCTCTCGGAAGAATACAAAGGACTTTTGGTGTCAAAGGTACCTCTGCAACTCGGGCATAGAGGCTTCGATCAATGTTCGCTCGGCCCAGCGAGTGTGACGAGACAAAATCGACTGGAAAGAAACGTCGATCTCTTCCTCTTCGGCGGACTCTGTGGCGACCAGCACAGGCTCGGCTTCTAGCTGCACGGCCGGCGCCTCGGCTTGAGCAGGTCCAGCTCCTGCTCCCTCACTAGAAGGGGCGGCCTCCAGATCAGGTTCCGAAGCTGCGTTGGTTGGCTCCGCCTCGGGGGCCATTGGAGGTGAGGACGGCGCCTCAGCCCTTCGCTCCGGAGGGGTGTCCGTCAGGTCGATAGGGGATGGTGCAGAAGGCGGGGAACGAGTCCATCCTTCCTCGGCCTCATTCCTTGTTGAAGCCTCTCTAGCTTCAGCTTCTTTGACAACCTTAGTGGCAACCTCCCTCCTGGCGGGGTCCTCTTCCCGAGCTTTTCTTTTCTTCGTGGCGGCCCTCTTATCTCATGGAGCGATGGTGCCATACCTGCGAGCCAATGAACTTTGGTCAAAAGGGGAAGAAAAGAAAAGATCAAGAGGAAAGGCTGCACTGCTCACCGTCACCAGAAATAATACCCACTAGCCGAAGATTCTCCTCGGCTAGCAGCCGGTTGCAGCGAGGGACGTTGGCAGTAATCAACTGCCCGAACGCCTCCTGATCCCTTGGAAGAATTCTGGGTCTTTGTTGGCCTCGGTATCAGGTATTCCCACTCAGTCTTCACTCCATTGATTTGGGCAAAGAAGAATCTATTTTTCATCCCTTAACCAAAGTGGGAAGATGCAGCCTAAGAATTCTAGTGGGCCTAGGGGTAAAGGACCACCAGCCTAATTGTTTCCTAAGGGTATAGAAGCTACGAAAGAGAGAAATCTGGCCTCTATCCCATTTATGTGGCATAGCACTAGGAAACCTACAAGAGTCCGAATGGAATTCGGGACCAACTGAGCTAAAGCTAAAGAGTACCTTTCTAAGACGTTTAATATGAAGGGATGAAGGGGAATACGAAGGCCAGCCTTGAAGTAATATTCATAAAGTGCAAACCTACCAGGACAAGAAGAGGTTATCATGTCCTCGGGAAGAGGCCTGTATAGGCGGAGGTTGGTAGGAATCTGATAACGAGCCTAAAAATTGATAATCTCCTGGGCCGTCATCACAGAGGCAGTCCCCTTGGGGGACCCCCCCCGTGCGAGAGGGGCCGGCGATGGCCGGACGGTGCCGGGCGAGGGTCCGTCCGGCGGCCGGGCGATCCTCGCCGAGAGATCGCCCGACCACTTGTGGCTGCTCCGCTGGGACATCTTTCACGGAGGTGGACCAGCTGGACACCGAAGAAGGGGCAGACCGTTAAGGAAGATCAGGGAATAGCCCCGGAACCAGAAATAGAGCATGAAAGGGACGAATCGGCCATGGTAGCAGAACTAACCTGAAGAACTTGAGCACGAAGAATCGAAGGTGAAGGACTAGGAAGATGGAAGATGAATAGGCACAGGCGAAATCAGAGTAGGGACAAAAACAAAAGCAACAAGGACATCTGGAGCCAGGAACACTACCCTTGATAGACTTGTCTTTTCAAAATCATCCCGCTAATTTCGTTTCGGCTACGTGCTCGATTCCCATTGGGGGCTACGACAACCACCCAGAGCGTTGAACTCGGAGGCCACTGCCAACGAAGAGATAGCGGTGACCTCACCGTAATGATGTGTTCACCCCGTACTCGAGAGAGATCCACCTCGATCCCAACAGTCGAGATGGGCAAGATGATGGCGTCGCAGCGTCCGATGCATATTTAAGGGCAGGGCCCTTGGCACGTGGTGCCTGAAGATTAACACCGGGTGATAAAGTGCCCCAATTCAATGGTAAGTGCACGCTCACCCATCTCAAGGGCGGGGGGCACCTGATATGGCTAATCAACTGTCAGGCGGTATGATAACACCACACGATTTTTTGGATAATTATCACTAGCTTAAGACTCGGTCGTAGCTCCAATTTCAGCGTTGGCCTCAGATTCGGCTCAGCCTCAGCTTCAGCTTCGGATTCGGCTCAGTCTCAGCTTCGGCCTCGAATTCGGCTTGAACTCAGCTTGAGCCTCTGATTCGGCTCGGCCTCAGATACGGCTTGGCCTCAGCTTCGGCCTCAGATTCGGCTTGGCCTTGGCTTTGGTCTCCGATTCCACTTACCTTTCTTTTCGTGCTACGTGCTCTCTACATTCATGAAACCAACTCCAGTATCAAGCTCGGTGATGTAAAACACCAACTACGACACGGCTGGCCCGCCTATCACAACTAAATTTGCGGGAAGTTGCCAGCACGCTCAACGGTCGCCGGTATTTGGCACTTGCCCCGCAACGAGGTACCTGCCTGCCGTTCACAGGATCGATCCGGAGGGATTCGACGGCTCCAATGAAAT
>UESW01002548.1:83286-161298 GCA_900491605.1 Calamus simplicifolius | reverse complement strand
TGTTTAAGCATTCTGGCTCCTCACCTAAGCCCGGCTCTGCGTCGGAACTCCAAGCTCGGCTCCACATCGGCACTACAAGCCCGAGTTTCCCCTCGACAATTAAGCCCGAGTCTCCCCTCGGCAATTAAGCCCGACTCCACGTCGGCACTCCAAGCCTGGCTTTGCATCAGCAACAAGCCCGGGTCTCCCCTCAGCAATTAAGCCCGAGTCTCCCCTCGGCAATTAAGCCCGACTCCGCATCGGCACTTCAAGCCTGGCTCCACGTCAGCAACAAGCCCAAGTCTCTCCTCGGCAATTAAGCCTGAATCCCATCGGCACTCCAAGCATGGGGTCGCATGGAAAACACTACTGGCTTCGGCCTTGCCATGGCTTCCGGCTTCGGCCTCACAACGGCTGTCGGCTTTGGCTTCACCACGGCTTCCGGCTTCAGCCTGGCCACGGCTTTCGGCTTCGGCCTTGCCATGGCTTCCGGCTTCGGCCTCGCCATGGCTTCCGGTTTCGGCTTCGCCACGGCTGTCGGCTTCGGCCTCGCCACGGCTTCCGGCTTCGGCCTCGTCGGCTTCCGGCTTCAGCCTGACATAGCTGCCGGCTTCGGCCTCACCACGGCCACCGGTCTTGGCCTCTCTTCCTTCTTGGTCATTGGCTCCGGCTTCAGCTTCGTCACGACTACCAGCTTCGACTTCACCTCAACCACAATCCTTGGTTTCGGCCCCAATCGATGGCCTCGACTTCACTTTGGCCTCAGTCTGACCTCAATCCTTTAGCTTTGACGCCAGTCTTGGCTATTCCCTAAAAACGACCCTTACGTATTCGCGTTACCATACTCACCGGAACTAGCTAACTATGGGCAAATCAAGGGAAGATTGAAGTGTTCATTAATAGCAAAACAGTCTTACAAAATTGCCGGTCAAAGCCGAACTTGATACAACCAAAAAGAAAAAGTTAAGATTCAGTCGGGTCTGAGCCATCACCCTCCTCGTCTAGCTGAAGATCCTCAATCCCTTCGAGACTGTATAGCTTTCGGATTTTTTCTTTGCAATCCTGGAAGCCGTCGCCATACACAAATGACGTTGTCTCAGCCAATTCTCTATTGAAAGGAGCAGACTTCCTGAAATCTTCTACAGCCTCAGCCTTCTTCTCGACCTTGGCAGCCCTTTTTTCGGCTTCGACCATCGCCGCCTTTAGATTAACAATCTCAGCATCAGACCGGCAGGCGATTTCCTCAGCGTTCTCGGCTCTCTCCTCGGCCACATAGATTTCGATGGAGGCGGAGTGAAGTCGGCTCTTCAATAGATACACCTCCGACTCCGTCACCTTCAACTTTTCTTCCGCCTCTCTTTGCTTTTCCTCGGCCACTTGAGCATTGTCCAGCTCATTGGCCGCTTGGCGCTGGGCCACCTCCAGCGCATCTTCCGCCTTCTCAGCCCTAAGTTGGGCAGCCTCGACTTTGGCTTCGGCCTTCTGCGTTCGGGCAGTCTCCGCCCAGACCTCTTCCAGAGCCACCTTGGTCCTCGCCTTTACTTCTTGAATCTCTTCCAGCAACTAGTCGAGAGTGGCCTGACACTGGACCAAAGGCCCCTCATGGCGGTCAAGGAGTTCAATGCCTGCGCAAATCTCACAGTTAGATGAAGAAACATGAATAATAGAGGTTGATAGGGGGACAATATTTACTCAAAGTTGGGCCACAGATGCCTCTCGGAAGAATACAAAGGACTTTTGGTGTCAAAGGTACCTCTGCAACTCGGGCATAGAGGCTTCGATCAATGTCCACTCGGCCCAGCGAGTGTGACGAGACAAAATCGACTGGAAAGAAACGTCGATCTCTTCCTCTTCGGCGGACTCTGTGGCGACCAGCACAGGCTCGGCTTCTAGCTGCACGGCCGGCGCCTCGGCTTGAGCAGGTCCAGCTCCTGCTCCCTCACTAGAAGGGGCGGCCTCCAGATCAGGTTCCGAAGCTGCGTTGGTTGGCTCCGCCTTGGGGGCCATTGGAGGTGAGGACGGCGCCTCAGCCCTTCGCTCCGGAGGGGTGTCCGTCAGGTCGATAGGGGATGGTGCAGAAGGCGGGGAACGAGTCCATCCTTCCTCGGCCTCATTCCTTGTTGAAGCCTCTCTAGCTTCAGCTTCTTTGACAACCTTAGTGGCAACCTCCCTCCTGGCGGGGTCCTCTTCCCGAGCTTTTCTTTTCTTCGTGGCGGCCCTTCTTATCTCATGGAGCGATGGTGCCATACCTGCGAGCCAATGAACTTTGGTCAAAAGGGGAAGAAAAGAAAAGATCAAGAGGAAAGGCTGCACTGCTCACCGTCACCAGAAATAATACCCACTAGCCGAAGATTCTCCTCGGCTAGCAGCCGGTTGCAGCGAGGGACGTTGGCAGTAATCAACTGCCCGAACGCCTCCTGATCCCTTGGAAGAATTCTGGGGTCTTTGTTGGCCTCGGTATCAGGTATTCCCCACTCAGTCTTCACTCCATTGATTTGGGCAAAGAAGAATCTATTTTTCATCCCTTAACCAAAGTGGGAAGATGCAGCCTAAGAATTCTAGTGGGCCTAGGGGTAAAGGACCACCAGCCTAATTGTTTCCTAAGGGTATAGAAGCTACGAAAGAGAGAAATTCTGGCCTCTATCCCATTTATGTGGCATAGCACTAGGAAACCTACAAGAGTCCGAATGGAATTCGGGACCAACTGAGCTAAAGCTAAAGAGTACCTTTCTAAGACGTTTAATATGAAGGGATGAAGGGGAATACGAAGGCCAGCCTTGAAGTAATATTCATAAAGTGCAAACCTACCAGGACAAGAAGAGGTTATCATGTCCTCGGGAAGAGGCCTGTATAGGCGGAGGTTGGTAGGAATCTGATAACGAGCCTAAAAATTGATAATCTCCTGGGCTGTCATCACAGAGGCAGTCCCCTTGGGGGACCCCCCCGTGCGAGAGGGGCCGGCGATGGCCGGACGGTGCCGGGCGAGGGTCCGTCCGGCGGCCGGGCGATCCTCGCCGAGAGATCGCCCGACCACTTGTGGCTGCTCCGCTGGGACATCTTTCACGGAGGTGGACCAGCTGGACACCGAAGAAGGGGCAGACCGTTAAGGAAGATCAGTGGAATAGCCCCGGAACCAGAAATAGAGCATGAAAGGGACGAATCGGCCATGGTAGCAGAACTAACCTGAAGAACTTGAGCACGAAGAATCGAAGGTGAAGGACTAGGAAGATGGAAGATGAATAGGCACAGGCGAAATCAGAGTAGGGACAAAAACAAAAGCAACAAGGACATCTGGAGCCAGGAACACTACCCTTGATAGACTTGTCTTTTCAAAATCATCCCGCTAATTTCGTTTCGGCTACGTGCTCGATTCCCATTGGGGGTAGCTACGACAACCACCCAGAGCGTTGAACTCGGAGGCCACTGCCAACGAAGAGATAGCGGTGACCTCACCGTAATGATGTGTTCACCCCGTACTCGAGAGAGATCCACCTCGATCCCAACAGTCGAGATGGGCAAGATGATGGCGTCGCAGCGTCCGATGCATATTTAAGGGCAGGGCCCTTGGCACGTGGTGCCTGAAGATTAACTACCGGGTGATAAAGTGCCCCAATTCAATGGTAAGTGCACGCTCACCCATCTCAAGGGCGGGGGCACCTGATATGGCTAATCAACTGTCAGGCGGTATGATAACACCACACGATTTTTTGGATAATTATCACTAGCTTAAGACTCGGTCGTAGCTCCAATTTCAGCGTTGGCCTCAGATTCGGCTCAGCCTCAGCTTCAGCTTCGGATTCGGCTCAGTCTCAGCTTCGGCCTCGAATTCGGCTTGAACTCAGCTTGAGCCTCTGATTCGGCTCGGCCTCAGATACGGCTTGGCCTCAGCTTCGGCCTCAGATTCGGCTTGGCCTTGGCTTTGGTCTCCGATTCCACTTACCTTTCTTTTCGTGCTACGTGCTCTCTACATTCATGAAACCAACTCCAGTATCAAGCTCGGTGATGTAAAACACCAACTACGACACGGCTGGCCCGCCTATCACAACTAAATTTGCGGGAAGTTGCCAGCACGCTCAACGGTCGCCGGTATTTGCGGCACTTGCCCCGCAACGAGGTACCTGCCTGCCGTTCACAGGATCGATCCGGAGGGATTCGACGGCTCCAATGAAATGAGGTAAAAGGAACCCCCCAGACAGGTATAAAAAGAATACTCCGAGCTTAGGACGGAGGATCTTCTTCTTCTTCTCTCTGGAACAACTGTTCTACAAGCTCACTAACTTGAGCTTCGGAGAGTACCCGCCGGAACCACCGGCTCGGGACTTCTTGCAGGTTCCCGAAGGAAGAAAGCAAAATTTTCCTCTCCTCGGAGGCCACGAAGATCTCAGCACACCCAGCGCTCATCATAAGTGACTTGGCAGCAACACAACCCTCAAGTTATCAATCCTAATACTTTTACATTAACTAAACATGAAAAGCTCCATTCTCATGAAAGTTGAACAATGCCCTACTTTATGTTGAATCTTTATTTTGAACAAATGCTCATTTTACTTTATTTGGTTCAAAAAAATTATATTTTAACAAAATATTATTAATAATATTTTTTTTTTTTATTTTTTTATTTAGACAAGTATTACCGATAGCAGTCTAAAAGAAAAAAAATCAAGATACTATAAATCTAGTGTCGGGATATCAAATTTAATTTGAAGTAATATTTAAGAATAAAATGTTGAGGATAGAAATTACAAGTTTCTTTTCAACTATTTCATATCCTTTTTAACTCACTCTTCTTAGAAAAACTCAGAAAACCTATTTATCTTGAATCATATCCCTTTTCTCCCTTAGTTGTTTCCAAATCACCTCCTATTAAATCATTTTTGATATGATATGCAAATTGTTTTAAACCATGGTTTCTTTCTTAACCTCCATTCTTAGAAAAAAAAATTGCAATGTATACATAACTGCCTCTTTGTATACATAACTCGTCTCGGCTAGATTTCTTTCTTTTATACATGATGGCCATCCATGCCTTCCTTTATCTACATTATAAATATTTAATAAAAATATGAAAGAGGATTTTCAAAGAGAACAAGAGACTTGCTTAAACCATGGTATAAAGCAATGGCCAAGAAGAGTCTGATTACGATGCTTTTATAAGGTTTTGTTTTGAAACACTAACTTCTAATCACACCATACTAGGCTTTATGCTCTTATGTTACTCCCTCTTATCCCTTATCTTTCTATAAATTACAATGTCAGCCACATATAACTAGAAGCATAGTAGTAAAGTTTAGCTGAGAATCTTGTACTAGAATTTCTTGATGCCAACCAATTCATACATTCATTTGGTTTTTGAGCAAGCCATCATGAGACCTACGAGGACAAGTTTCCCTTGATACACACTCACTCAGAGGCATCAGCTTAAAATGAAGTTTTCAAAGTCCTTTGCTCTTATATCCTTACACAATTCATTATCCACGTCACAAAATTATATCAAAAAAAGGGTTAAAATACCACCATAAACTTCTTTCACGACCATTCTCACCCCTAACACAAACACCCCACAATCTTTACATTCACCTTCTCTTATCATTGGTTTTTTCTGCATCAACTATCTTCTCCTCCATCCAGCACTACCTCAACCTCCACCACAATGATCTCCTCACCAGTGATCTTGGCATCATCAACAACATCATTTTCTTCTACTAGTGATCAAAAGCAAAGTTGCTTAGTTTGGTAGAGTACACAAAGGTAGTATTTGATATAGGATAATATTTCAAATATCACCAGTAATCTTGAGATGATGCAAGATCATTTCATTTGATATTCCCATTTTGATAATAATTTGTAATCACTAAGAATTAAGTTCATCAAGCAGTCAGTATGTTGGGTCATCATGATGAAATGTGGACATAATTTTATCTCTACATTGCTATTAAAAGGATAAGACTTCCCTTGATTCAACAAAAAATTATAACAATCCTCCCTCCCTCCCTCCCTTTCCCCCCCCCCCCCCCCCCCCCCCCCCCCATTATAGGTATTGAATTGAAGTGAAAGAAATTTTTTTCATAAGTATAGGTAATTTTATACTTTTTAAATTAAAATTTTAGATTTTATAGTCATAAATTGTACAAATAAATTTTCATTACTTTGATTATTAAATATCTTAAAAGTGACGCTAGCGATTATTCAAACGGTCCGGAACGTAAGAGGTGCGGATGCTGCCAAGGGGCCGACTCACATGTTCACAAAGGACTGCCTGGATCAACGATCACGGGATTCTTGTCCAATCCTTTGTGTCAGAAGACGGCGATCCAGAGCGGCAGCAAATCGGGGAGTAAACTGGTGGACCTCCTGACCCATCCGTTCGTTCGATCCGGGAACTAAAATTAGCTTCGTTAAAAGAATTTAGATCATACGACCTTTCACTTGGGACTTTCAGAATCTTCTCTTTTCCAGCTTTTATTAGCGGCAGCGCAGTTTCTCCTGTTGAGAGTTTTGCAGTTTTTTTTTTTTTTTTTTTTTTTTTAACGAGCCCAGTTTTTTCTGTAACTAGCCCTGAGCCACAGCATTTGCGGACCCATTTCATTACAAGAAAGTAAGACAAACAAGGCTCGGGACTCGAATCGTTACACTTTCCATTCAAGTTCTTTGGAAATTGCTATCATGGAGGACTCTCTCAGATTGTTGCCACGTGTTGTTGCATGATATCGATGGATTCTCCAGCACCTTGTCACATCTCCTACACCTTATCCGACACGCCTGCTCCTTGTTTTCCTTCATGTTAACACTTGGTTTGATGTTTCAGTGATTCATGAGCCTCCATGGAATGCAGTTCGGAGTGAATCTCCACAAAATCAACCGGAATTAAAAGCAAAATTGAGCTGTAACCGATTTACAGGAAAAGGTAAAGGATTGAAATAAATTTTTCAGACCGCCAACAGAACAAAATCAAGGAGCAAAAAAGAGAAAGTTAAAAGGATTGTCAAGGGAATCAAAACAGACTCTAAAGGCAAAACTCATTGAATTAACAGATGATGAAGTTCTCAATTCTGGATCAACAAAGCTTAAGCCTAAATTATGTTTGAATATCCTGATGGACTCTGGGCGCTGAGCTCTCCTGGATGTAAGTAGATGAATCATACTTCAAATTATCTTGGGAATATCCATGTGATGCACCTATATGAAAAGAGACCAAGAAGGTCGACACCTAAAGCTCGAATAACATCTTATGGTTTGCTAAACATCTCTTCCTCTATAAGCCTTTATAGTGCAATGCCGCTTCCTTCTAAAGTTTGCCCAGACTAGCGTTCATGGGATTTGTTCAGAACTTCCTTCTTCAGAGCTTCCTCCAACTGAAAAATAATGATGAGAATGCTCCTGTAAAATAAGCAACCTGTTATGTGAGGCAAAGAAAGTTCCTGGTTGTCATAAATCAATGTGAGCAACAACATTTACGTGACTGTAAATATTGAAAAGTTTGGCCAGGGTAGGATATGTTGACAATTAGCAATTTGTCCATATTTTGTGATTCCTTCCTAAGGTCCTCAGATGCACCACAAGTCCCACCCTGCCAATCCCATCCCAACACCCTCCTGCTCCCACTCCCTTTCACCACGCATAAAGATTTATCTTAATAATATGTTTACACTCTTGCATAATCAAATGTTACATGCTCGAAAGGCAGAATCAGTTTGCTCAGTATTTTCATGAATTTCACTGCTGCATTTGTTAATCTAAGTCAGGCCTAAGACTAGATTAGAGCTGGCCATTGTCCAAACAAATGATTCTTCCATAACCATGTATTTATGTGCCCTTTGCCAGCATATTACTCTGTTATAAGCACAGTTGTTCCAACTAAATCAACCATCCAAATGCAGTCAAATAGAATCTTAACAAGTTTAAATAACAGAGATAATACATCCAAAATATAGAAAGTTGATAATACAGCATTATCACAAAGACTGGATAATGAGATAATCTCCAAGAAAGAGACGGCATATCATTTTAAAAGAAATAGCTGAGCTGGTCTTCTCAGTATTATTTTTAAATTTGTTGGCATGTGCATATCTCTGATCATGTGGCTTCCACAACTAACCTTTTCTAACTATTTTACATTTCAATTTCAGTAAATTGACACAATCATATTCCCTCAGCTTATATTTTACAAGGACAGCAATATGTAAGCAGCATAGACAATTGCAGTAAATCAGACGCAGAAAATTTAAAGCTCATATTTTACAACTACAAGGAAAGCGATATACGAAGTATATACTAGTGCAGTAAGTCTAATACAGAAAATTTAAAGGAAATTTTGATTTAAATGTTACCCATTCATCTAATACATGTTCCATGGTCATCTCCAAAAGATCAAAGTACTCTTATGGAGCAAAATAAATGACAGGAATTCCAAACCCGTAGGAATAAATCATTGAATGACAGGAGCGCTCCAAATAGTGTTATTTCTAAGAACATTAACAGACTGTTTAGTCAATTTCCATTCTTGGGCCATATAAATACATCATGAAGAAGGAAATGAGTGGGTACAAACCTGAAAGTGGACTGTCTTTATGCAACATAGATCCTTTAACTAAAAGTGTGCCTGGAATTTGCTCAAATACCTACACAAAGAATTATCTTTTTTTTTCTTTGGCAATATATTAACCTGAAATAGTGAGTAGCAACCAAGGTAGCACAAGAAAACATACCGAAACACGGAAGGATAACCATCTAATGGGCATTGCAAGTCGGTTGACTCATTTGATGTTGAACCAACAACACTTTGCCCAACATTACCAGAGTGTCTCTAAGTATGATCCCAGTCTGCTCACTTGATAATGTGATCTGTGAAAATGTCAAATTATTTGAGATTAGAAACAAATATATGATGTTTCTCACAAACACAAACAGCAGAGCATCAAAAGTCAGAGAGTTTACATTAACACAAAATGATGAAAAATCAGATTTACAGAAGGCACCAATTGCCTGGAAAAAGACTCCACTGATTTTAATACTTGAAAGGCACCAAACTGGCGTTGAAGGCCCTGAAACATCAAAAAAAAAAAAAGTTTAAGGAATCAGGAGACAGGATAGTGCTCAAAAGAAACTAGTAAGATGCAATATGTAAACAACTTTCAGATGAATTTTCATGAAAGTTGGTAAATGTTAGCAGAACAAGAGTAGAATACAAAAAATAGCTCAGCTCAAAATCAAAAGGTTTAGAGAAAAGCAGGACAGTTTTTCCCTTTTTAGGGTTAGAAAGGACTGGCTTAGTGGAACATAAAGCACTAAAATCCTAGTTTTGAAGTATTTCAAATCTTCACATCATCACATATGGACAATTATGTGGAAGAATCTGCTTCTAAATGAAATGGAGATGTTTGACTAAATTCAGTTCACCTCGTGTGCTTGCACCTTCTTTGGTTATCAAAATCTAATTCCTAGATGTACGTTACTGAGGTTTAAGAAAGACGTGGAATAGTTCCAGAACAAGTCAAAACACAGCAGTAAACTAAACAATATTTCACTAGACAGTTGGTTTGACACAGCTATGGCCTTAAAGGGTTCGTAACCAAAGACAAAGATTATCATCAAATTTAAAATAGCATAAGTGATGTCAAACCTCAAGAATGAAAGAGTAATGGTTCTTTGTTGGAATATTTGACACGATGAACTTTTTGCTTGGAGACAGAAAAGACCATGCAAGACCCCATCGAGCCGTATGACCTTGGACAAACTCAGTAGTCTTGACCATTGAGACCCCAACCTCATGGAGCTTTGACACTAAGAATTTCAAGTTTGCTTTTCTTCCAACCATTGATGTGAACCAACTAAAGGAAATAGCTCAGGAGTTATTTGCTGAACAAATAATAGCTATTGCCAAAAACATAAATAGGTTTAGACCTCACCAAAAAGAATGCTTCAGTGAAACACTATCTTCAATAATGCAGGTGATAAAAGCTCGTTCACCACCAGGACAAACCATCTCCTCTGATGTCCCTCCACAAGCAGTCTTTGGGTTTAGACCTGCCTCTTCTATGCTCTCAAAAAATGGAGGGTTGCACATGCAGAAGTCAAAATTTTCACCATCCTTGACAACACCTACAAGTATAGGTGGTTCATGGATATGACCCTCTTCCAGCCTTGAATCTAATGATTCTGCCTCCTTGACATCTGCAGTTGGATGGACAATCACCTCGCTATCAAACTTCTCTGAAGTTGGCTTCTTGTTGCTGGAACACAATGCATCATTAGCATTTCTGATTTCAATCAGCTCAGATAGGTGGGGATTGCTCTCGACATTCTTTGCAGCCCACTCCAAAGCCACATCCGTCACATCTACAAGCAAAGTGGTGCAACATTTTTTTTTACCATACTGCATTTCAGGAGACAACATAAAAATCAAACTTTTATGCTTAATGATTCATAGAAGAGTTTTAATTGGGAAACAAGAAGCACACCTGACCCCACAAAACTCCACCCCAGCAGAGATGCCCCAAGAAGTGGATATATGCAATTGGCTCCTGTCCCAATATCAAACCCCCTAACCCTTCCTTCAATGCCATTTCTCGCCGGAATAAGCTCGGAGGATAGTAGGTCCTCAATCCAATGGATATAGTTCGATCTGTTTGGCACCGTAGGGCAGAGTTGCCCGTCTGGAATCCACCTGAATATGTGTTTATTAAACCTCATACTAACAAAGAACCCTAATTTCCTGACTTAAAAGTTCCAAACTCTTCTCCTAAACTTATAAAATTAACCACAAATTTGAGTAGAAACAACAAATAAAACAGTAAATAATTAGAAAACTAGCACGAACTCCAAAAAAAAAATTCCAACCTTCTCGTAAATTCATGAAACTAACCATAAAATTGATTTAAAGACAGAAAGAAAAGCAAAATTCGGGAAAATTAAAGACATTTAAAGGGGAAACAAACCACACACAAAAAGACATTTAAAGGGGGAAAACGACACGCACAGAAAAAGACGAGGAAGTCGAGAAGCTACCAATGGACGCCGTGGTCGTGCAGGAGGAGGACGCGGGTGAGCTCGCGGGTGGCGTTAAAATCGGTCCAGTCGATGGCGGGGCGGCCGGAGCGGGTCGAGGAGAAGACAAAGGGGCGGAAGGAGGGGTAGAGGGAGGCCAGGAGGCCGAAGTCCGGTGGCTTCTCGGAATACCGGTTGCGATGATGGATCGCCGGCGGCTCTGCCCGCCGCCTCTTCTTCGACAGCATCTCCGTCGAAAAAACCCTAGATTTTTTCCGACCGTTGTCCTCGCTGCCGCTTCCCCGCCCCCGCTCCCGCTCTTTTCGAACAAGGAAGGCAACGGCAGAGAGAGAGAGACAGAACAGGGCCCGTTGCTGTAACCCTCACCGCGCCACGGCAGTGCTCACAATTCCGATGAGCTCGCTGGATGCCATCCGATTTCTCTCGATTCCATTTTAGCGGCAAATGGATTAGGTTGAGATTTGTGCGATCTCATCCGATTAAATTTAATTCAGTCTATATTATTTAAAATTAATTATTTAATTTAATTTATATTTAAAGTAAAGTAATTTAAATTTCAGATCACGTCTAAGGCTTGAAGTTTTTAATTCGATTCATTCCGAGTTTAATTAATCATAATTTATAATCTTTAATTACACACTAGTCGGACTCGAGGTAGGGCACCAACGTCAACTGTATTAGTAAACGGTTCGTACAATTAACGCAAGAATGCATCCCACCCTTAAGTTAATGAGATGGTCCAACTTATAAACCATATCCTCTTTTACTTTAATTATTTTTATAAATTTATTAAATGAGTCCTAATTTAAACTAATTCTTCTTTTCATTTTTATAATTAAATCTTTTTGTATTTTTTATCTAATTATATCTAAATATTTATTTTAAATTTTTAATTTGATAAATTTTATTATAATGTTTTATGTATATCGATAAATATTTTAAATATCATAATTTATAAACATAAGAATAATCATTTACTTAGAAAGAATTAAAATTTTTTAAAAAAATTAAGTATGAGTTTTTTTAATTTATTTAAATTTTTAATGGCTCTATATTTGATTATTTATTATTAAATTTTAGTAATAAAAAAAGTTAGATGCTTGACTTAAATATAATATTTTAAATTGGATTTGAATAGATTCAAATAATTCGTTGGGTCTAAAATTTCTTCCATAGGTCCAATCTGATCGAACCCGCTTAACCAATGGATCGAATCCGGATCCAAAATGAACATTCAAATATAAAACTAGATTGAATCGGGATTAAGTATGATCCATTATGATCTGATCCGATCCGATCCGTTTGTGGCTTTAGTTGGATATAAAAAAAGTAGGAGAAAGACAAAAAGAAACTAAATAGCATGCATTTAACGAATTGCACATAAGTTTTGCTCAAACATATCCATTCAATAGTTAAATTTATTAAACATATAAAATATCTAAGTATAAATCAAACTATAAGTAATTAATAACATCATCCTGTTAAATGAGTGCCCTGGAAAGCTAATTATTGACATACACATTGTATTTTTTCTAAAACTTTTATTGTACATGATCATAATCATATTAATAAAATTGGGCATTTTTTATATATATTAATGTGTCATGTATTGTCCTTGCATTGACAGACAATGACATGTATTTTTAAGAGTTAAAAATTTAAGACACGTCATAATGGATTAACTGCTAAAATACTCTCAATTAATTGATCAATTGTAAGAACAATGATCGATCCGACTAGATTGGAGCATGAATCGCCTTGATACGAGTCTCTTGTAAGGTATGAGATAGCAAAGTAAGAATGCAGGTAGATGTTTTGATATCGGTACCAAGTGTGATCATATAAGAAGTCAGTAGGATAACTACTCACTCATCAATGACTTTTCAATAATGTATAGTTTAAGTGGTCCTTGACCTATGGTATTTTGGTTACTCACACTAGGGTTATTGCAGCTTTATTGCATATTGCCTTGATCATCTTAGATATCAAGGACTTTGTTATGTATGTTGACTACAATGGTTCCTAATGTAGGAGTAAGAAGTATTAGAGAAATTTATCAGCCCTAGTAGATAGGGAGTAGTCATATGTTATTTAGGAGACTGAGTCCATGAGTTTGTGGCCATGACAGGTGGATATGAAAAGGAGTTTCCATTAGAATCACAAGTTGAACTTGAATCAAATAAATATTGCATATGATCGGTGTTTAAGGTTTGACGATTCCAAGTTTGAGTTGAGTGAAATAGTTTCGACCAACTAAAAGAAGTTTTGATGTATCCTAATGCTGATTAGAGATTATTCTCACTACCAGACAGGTTGAAACCTATGGGGTCACATGCAATAGGGACGAACTCTTTACTTTAATCCTATATTAATTTGATTAATGTTTTTGGATCAAGTTCCTTAAAGATGAGTTACTAATTGTTAGCAACTAGGCTTGACAGCATCACTGCTGACCCAATTCGATGAAATCGAATTATTTTCTATCTCCTTTGAATGTCAAATTAGATTTGACCAAATACATTTAGGGCTGATTGAGTTGTCCAAGACTCAATTGAAACTTGAGTATAGTCTCATGTGATGACATTCAGCTTAGATTCAAATCCAAATCAAATTGGATTCGAATTTGACTCTGAATGAATAGTACTAGAATTGAGACTCCTGGTCTTCCAAGGTGGTTCACATTAATGTATATAAATTATGGTTTAATGTAAAATCTTTGGTAGTTAATGTAAAACTTTTAATCTTACTAAAGTGGTTAATATACATTAAATTCAAGCTCTCATTTAATATAAAGAGATGATAGAAATCATGTCAATTGGGGATAAGTAAAGGATTTTGGCTTTTCAAATTCTAAGATAATAAATTTCTAAATAGTATTCATAATGAAAAGATGGCCTTTGGATTGCTTTTCATTAATAGCCATTATGATGGAAGACTTTTTTGGCTACCTAAATTAATTGTAGCATTAATTGCTTTATATGAAAGAAGACTTTTGGATTACTCTTGAAAGCCTAATATAAAGGGTCCTAGCCTAGCAAAAAAAAAAGCCTATGAACAATTTTATCTTATATGCATAAGGCTTTGTATATATTAGAAGATCCCTTAGGCTTAAAGAAGTCTTCATTTTTTCTATTCTTCCACCCTAATTAAATCCAGCTGGGTAGAAACAAGAGACAAGTTCCTGTTAAAGAATTCAGGCACAAGAAGGCTAATTCAGCAAAGAGTTTGCTGAACCATCTTTATCAAAAGGATCTGCAAGATGCTAGCACCCAATAATCCATCCATTTTGAGGAGTATTCATCCCTGCGTGGATATTTATAGAGGCCAGATGGGTGAATGGCTCTAGTTTGGGACCTAGTGATCTGACAAGATAAATTTCAATTACATATTTCAACTTGATAAGATAAAAATTTGTTTAACTTTTTCGCTATATTAGATCTGATCTTTGATTATTCCATTATTTAGTAAATAAGTTTTAGATGTAATTTAAAACTTATTTACCTAATTTTAAAATTTTAAAATTTATTTCTTCCCAAGATACTAAGAGTATATATATTAACCTAATCATCAGTCCTTCAACACAACCTTAAATGGATGAATTAAGTCAAATAGATTATACTAGTTAAGCAACACCACTCCTAATATAATTCTTTCTGTGATGGACATAAATTTAAAAACTAAGATAATAATTTTTTAATAAAAATGTAGAGATTATCTCACCCAATCATCCTTAATAAATTTTGCCATGCGGGCTACAAATATCAATGGCTTGATTAATTAGAGCTTCATATCAACCCTCCTCTTTTAATGGAAGGTCTATGTTTTGAGTCTTAAATCCGGAAGTGGATCGAGCCAGATCATCATATCCTTGCCCAAGCTCAGCCTGAATATATATATATATATATATATAATCTAGGCCAAAGCCCAAAATTGTTGCCATACTTGAACCTAAGCCTGAAACCCATTAGATCGACTCGAATTAGTCCATTTGGGCCAAAACACTAGGCCGACCTGATTTTCGCCCCTTTTTAACAATTTGTTTTACAAAGATATTTTCTCATTTGCTCAAACGTAAAAGTTGTTTGCTTAGACTAAATTAATGCATGTATAAAGTAGTTGTTTGCTTAAATAATAAATATATGGATTCAATTTTATATAAATAAAAACTAAATAGAGACTCAACCAATCCAGAGCCTCATAGTCAGGCCTATTTGGACTTTGCAATTAGACTCAGATTGGGCTCGAGTTTGGGCCTGAGCTGGGCTTGGCCAATCATCTACTGGCCTCAATTTTGAGCCTAGTTTAGTCCATAGTTTAGAAGACCTTGATCCCATCCCGGCTCAAAGTAGCCTAGCCCAATGGGCTTCCAGCCAGCTCAGGCCCACTTCTAACCCCAATCATGGTCAGTGCATTCTCAAGTGCTTGGATTTTGGACTTTGTCAATTGGCAATGTAATCTTTATGAATCTTCCTTTCTTTTCAGATTGTTTTTTCCATTAGGCATACCATTGTCTTCTTTCTAAAAGAACTTATGATGGTGAATTATCTTGTGAAAATTTATAGCAGGAAATTTTAATCCATGACTAAAATGTTGATGATGATCGTGGCCATTTTCTATGTTTAAACTTTGAATCTAAATTTGAGAACTTTTATGTAAAACTAAAAACTAATATTTATGATATATTGAAAAAATAATAGGTGTTTATGGATGCACCCATGTACGTATGGTTATAAATGACTAAAGTTAGATCAGGTTATGCTTGACTGCAATTCAATTTGGTTTACATTCGAATCATTAGTTTGAGTATAAATTCAGTCCATCTGATGATGAATTAGGTTTTTTAAAAAAAATTGTAAATCCAAAGATCATCGGATAAAGCCAAATCAAGTATAATGTAATCCAATTCCAAATATTCAAGTCCCAGTCAAGATCAATCGGACCAAGTATGCATTGAAGTTGAGCAATTAATTATTATATTAATGCTAAAATCTAATGGTTAATAACTAAACATAGAAGGACTAAAAAAATAAGATTAAAAAATAAATTTAAATTTCATTCAAAAACTTTAATGCCATCCTAATAGTTGATTATTTTTAAGTTTACTAATTATTATTTTCAAATATATGTCAATATACTTGAAATCCATCAAATAGATGAAGATATATAAATATTAGATTTAATGAAGTAAAAATAGATAAGAAAATATGTAATTTTTAGGATGAAAAGATGAATTAGTTTAAATAAGAGTATATTCAATAATTTGGTAAAAATAATTAGATTAAAAGAAAATGGGGTTTATATAATTCATATTTATAGGTTAAGCTAAATTGGGATCGCTTCGGATTGGGTCTAGTCTATTTTTTATTAATTTCATTATACTTAGATGATATATAACTTGGTCAATGAAAATACAAGATTTGAACTAGATCTAGACTTGATCTTTTACGGCCTTACTTATTGAATCTTTGTTAATTATACTGTAAATTATCATTAAATTATTTATACAATACTTATTAATTTTTAATCAGGTTATATATTATACGACATGACATAGATGTATAATATATATTATACTAATATAATATATATATGATATATATGATATCAATATTTCATTTTATATTATCATATCATATTATCAATATTTTTAAATGCTTGGTATTAAGGTAAATAACTGGAAGGTATCTTGCGAAATAGAGTTTATCTTTTTACTACAATTGCATCCATGGGCAACTAAACAATTATTACATAATTACAGATATAATATTTCAAAATTTCAAATAATATGTAATCTTATTTCCATATTAATTCTAGTTGTCTATAACCAAGCATGATCTGAAGGTATTAGGCCACATAAATCATGCAAACTAGCCACACAACTGAAGTGCATCAGCAAACCACGTTTAGTACCAGCAATCAGCAAATGGGATTTTGAAAACGCAATCCAAGTTTGCAACAAGATGCAACGATGACCTCGTTTGATCATTGCCTACGAGTATCAAGAAGGAAAGTTGGACAAGAATGACCTTCTTTCAGGAGTCCAAAAGATATATATATATCCTCCTCAAGCATAGCCTCAAAATTTGCAAGTATTAATATCTGAAATAAGAAAAAGAGGCCAGATAATTATGAGCAACTTATAACCAGGCAGTGCTCTTTTAACGTAATTTGCTGCAAGAAAAAATAATACTACGGTGTTGGATTGAGAGATGAACCAACACGACGTTATAGCTACAACTCCTTTCATTTTTTTCCAACCCACGGGACCCTTGAAAACTATGATTAAAAATTTTATCTTCATAAATGAAAGTAGAACAAAGGCCAAAAAAAAGATACATACTCTTCGCACCATATAGATTTCGATCCCTACGATACAAAGTCGTCAACTATTTTATATAACTTAAATACCATTATCTTATTTTAATATTATAAATATAGTTCATATATAATTCTAAAATATTTTATGTTCACATGTATACTCATTTTTTTATATTTATTTAGACTTATGATTATATATATTTTTACCCACGTAGAGCCAGCTATTTTGTGCCCACAAGCCTTCTAGAATTTATAACTCTTATACAAAATAATAATAATAATAACACTGTCAACTTTTTCCAATTCATGCACATGATCCCCCTGACAATATCTATACAAGAAAAAAAGGGGTTCCCTCAATACATAAACGAGAAAATTAGACACAAAAAAAAAAAAACCCTCATTGCGTAGATTATAAAATAATAATAATAATAAGGAGCTATGTATAAAATGGTGCAGTGGGAAATGCAGCTAATGTATCTATTCCATCCATTACATCCAAGACTCTTGTCCTCTCACGTCGCAAGTCCAAGGCCACGCTGAATCCCCTGGCAGGAGAATTTCCACAACTCCTGCTCAGACCCCTGTTTCTTTGGCCTTCCTCATCTTTACTGGTTGAGAGCTCCAAGCTCTTGCTTCTTCCCAACATCATTCTGTTAGATATCAGACGGTCCAACAATTCTTTTTCTTCTACAGAGATTTGAAGGATATCATGAGCTCCACCATTGCAAACCTGGGATGAATCTTGCGTGGTCTCATGTGATGCTACTTCCTTCTCGGACTGATGTCTAACTGGTTGTAATGGTTTGAACCCATAACCCCGATTTTTCACCTGGATCACTAGATGGTGAAGCCATACCACCAGTTCAAGAATGCATTGATCAGTCTTCTCCTTGTCTGCATGATAAAGTGTCTGGATGCGGGTAATGTTGTGCTGCGGTGTTGGTTTGTTGTTGATCTCGGTTCTGCAAAATAGCATAAATGTCAAACTAACTCCAAATATAATCATAAGATGATTACTATCAGTTTTCTTAAAAAATAATGGCAATTAAAAGATAAAAAAAGAAGTTAAGGAAAAGATACAAATAGCTTCATACTAACCCAAGATTTGCCCACTCTCCGACCCATCCAAAACCTTGATGTGCTCTGTTAAGTTCAAAGGAAAAGGAAGAATAACAAAATAGAAGTGAATGGGTGCAGACTGACAAATTAATAGAATTAAGAAGAAAGTATGAAAGCCGAGTTTTGAAAAAGAAAGAAAGTACATAAGATATATGTTTCATAATTTACAGATAATATTTGACAAAGTCATTAATATGCCTACCTAATTGTATTTTCAGCCAAGGGAATTATCCATTTGAGAGTCTTCTGCATCTCAGCTTTGATTTGAGCAACAGTAAACTGCAGAAACGCAAATTCTATATCATTACCCACACATTCATTTAATATAAACATGCAGGTTAGTAGCTTCCATGACATGCATCATGCGATTATTGTATCTTGCTAAGTGCTAAATTCCTGACATTGTATGATATTCTGATTCTAAAGCTATCATTTAGAAAAATAGATATTATGCTGTGAAACTTCACACACACAGTTTCACATCTATGACATCTACAATAGACCAGGGAAAACACCCTTCTGCATCATTTAGCAGTGGATACACTGCACAAAAGAGAATTCAGGTGAAAAGAGACATTTTGCAGTATTATCAAGATATTTATGAGTGCCAAGGCTTTTGTACGAGATATGATAATAATGTGTGCTTCAAAACACATGCCAATTGAAGTACATGCAACATAAAGCCTCCATAATTTATATTGGTTAATGGCATTCCATAGAGCTGACGTAGATTCTAGTCCAAGGAGACTTGTCATAAGTCTCCCCTTGTATTATCAGCCCATTATTTAATTCATAGTAATAACTAATCCATTATAGAGTTCATGTTGAAAATTACTCGTAAATGTCAGCACCTAAGTTTCTAAAATAACCTAAAACCTCATGCAAATGTAGCAAAAGAAAAGCGCATTTCAACAAAAGGCTTTATTATTAAAGTCAGTGTGGGTCCCCACCAAATGGTTGCCTTAACAGAAAATGCCTTCCATTAAGGTAATTCAATAACCACAAATGTTATTAACAGTTGATTAGAAGAAATCCATGACAGAATGCTTCAAGCATCATGATAATTTCTTTATTTATTGATTCTCGGGCTAGGTCAGACCTAGGCCTGATGCAAGCCTGAACCAGTGGGCCCAGATTGATCTGAAGCAAGCCCAAATGCCCCAAGACAGAGCCCTACCCAATTGTAGGTAATAGTTCAGGCTGGGCTAGGGCCAAGTAAGGTCTCTAGGAAAAGACTTGCTACATCGTCCTCCGGTGCAGCAATCGTGCATTAGCTGCACGGATTGGCCGCCTGCGCGTGCCGACGCACGTGTGGAGCCCGATAAGACCCATTAGGTAACTACACGTGTACCGGCATGCATAGGCGGCCAATCCACATGGCCAGTGCACGTTTGCTGCACTGAAGGGCGATACAGCAATACTTTTCTAGGGTCCCTATTTGTTTTGATCTGAATACTTAGTCCCAGCCCAACTTCGAATAAATGAGGCCCAATTAATTTTGGGCCAAATCAGGCTTTCAGGCTTAAAAATCTGAGCCCAAGCGTTGCTTTCCTTCGGTCAAATTATTTCTGTTTTATCATGAACTTTCTCAATAGAATTCTTGACATGGTAGAAACATTTGAAAAGCTTTTTACCAAAATTGACACAATCAACCAAATCTTTGACCAATGATTGTTTCTGGGCCTTTATGTTACATAGGGACAATATAGCTGGCTGCCAGACATTTCACCATATCCATTAAATAGATACTAAGAAGGAGCAATAAAACCTTTAGAATTGATAATTTTTGTTGGTAAATCAGTTTATATTAAAACATGCATCCATATGGGTAAAGGCAAAGATTGGGTGAGAAAACTGAAAGACCTATTCTTTGGGGAATGTTAACATCTTTATAAAACATACCTCTTCTTTGGCATCAAATGCTTGCAAGCAGGAACGTAGGGCTGCCTTTACTCCAGCTGGCAATCCATGATATAAAGTGTCCCTTGTACTTGGAGGAAGAACAAGCGGTCTAGATACCTAAAGCCATAAATTTGTAAGTTACATCTAGTCACTATAATATATGAGAAGGTTTGCTGTCTAGAGTCTAGTTCTTAGTTTTCTGAGGCACATCATGCATCTTCAGAAAGATGGGATATGAAGTATTATAAACCAAAGTCAGGAAGCTATAAATTCTTGCTGAAAAACATAGGTGATTTGATTACTGTGTCAACCGAAGTATAAAAGGAAGAATGAACAAACAAAATAATTTGATGGTAATAGTTAATTATTGCTTTCTTCTTAATTGTTAGCACTTCAAGATACATAACTGAGGCATGCACAAGTATGTTTACATAGTTCATGCTTTCGCATACAAGGGGCATATTCTCAAGAAGGACCTTGATTCTTAGCATGTGCATACACACACAAAGAGATAATGAGAGAGAAAGAAAAGGGGGCTTCATGCTGCATTCAATGATACACTTATTTTTGAGTTATCAAAAGATTGTGGCATCTTCCACTATCCAAAATTCTTTGACAAAATAGTTTCTTTTGTTTCCCTCATCAACGAATCAGTAAAACAACATGTTATGTAGTGGTCATGCAATCACTAAGACACTCAAACAAAACCTATATAACATTATTTAAGCACCTTAAATAGTTAAATGAAAAAAATATATTAAAACAAACTTGTGATTTTCCAAAAATTTACTAAATTCTTCTTTGCAATGTGCTGCTTTTATCAATTTTTAGAACTTCTAAATTTTTAATAGTGCATTGTCCAGTATTCATTGAATGGGAATCGATATTGTTCATTGCTATAAATATTATGATAAAAGGGCATCCACGCAGGCAGACATAACATGCGTACAATCATATATACAAATTATAAAGACACCATAGATACATGCATATAATGACAGTATATATTCATATCTCAATCTGTCTGCAGCGTTTTATAATTATAAAATAACCTCATTTACAGTATATTGCATGAGTTATCAAAATAGATGCAGTTAAATAAAGCTATAAGGTAATCTGGGTCTAATTACCAAGGCTGCTATCTCAGATTATATTTTTTAGTGGCCACATGACTATCTATATGTGCCTTTAATATTTTGATACATTGGAACAGAAACTAATGTTGTAACTCCAATAAAACTTTATTTGAAAGATCGAAATATTAAAAAATTTGGCTAAACCTTGAATTCTATGAAATTGAGAAAGTTGATAAAATTTATTACTTAATCAAGAATGTTTTAAACCTTTGAAATAATAGTGGACAATCAAGATTCAACATCAACCAAGTTCTGTTATGATTGTGGAGAGTTTATTTTCGGAGCATTGGTCTGCAGTCAATCTCATGGAAGGTACTGCCAATGACACCTGCAGATCCTTTCTCTCTTCAGGTCATGTATTAATCAATTGACCCAAGATGGGTCAATCTTTTACAAGACATACGATACAAAAGAGACCCATCAACCTTAGTTGATGATTATTCATGCTTCAATTCATCACGTGATTAAAAAAAACTAATCCTCAGTAAGCTGCAAATCTCAGTTTAGGTGACATGACAGAGTTGAGAAGAATGTATTGCTGGAAGATGCAAAGTAATTTTTGTGATAACAGGAGCAGGAGCTACCCTGAACAAAAACAGCAGTACATAAAGAGGGGCTTTTCCACTTACTACATTGTCTATTTGATTGATGATGTTAGCATAATGCAGCGCGAGACCAGAAACACCCAATCTTTGATTTGGAACTGGCCCAAAGTCCAAGACGGTAGCTGCCAATGTTTCATACAGAATTAGTTCTTCAATCCAGACATGTCAATGCAGGAATGTCGACAGTGCAATAAAAGGTTACAGCTGGAAGATTAAGAAGTTAGATAAAAGTATGTGAAAATGATCAATGTTGCAAAGCAACAGAGTTCAGCTATGGCAGGACAACAGGTAGTTCCTTATAAACTATTTATTTAATTTGCTACAAATCTAAATCAGAGTAAAAGCCTTTGTTGCTGTACATGTAGGGTTGTTGCTCCTATAATGGAAGCTACTGTACTGCAGCCTACCCAACCTCACTGCATTTTCACAAAGTACTCTTTTACATACCATATTGTTATCTTAAGGTCAATAATGAAACAGACAACCTCAGGTAGGAGCGGGCAAGTTGACAGCATCAATTTGTGACTAAGCAACATTTTGCATAATATATTATAATATCTACAATATAAACACTAAGAAATTATAGCAATGGATTCAAATACAACAGATATGTTACACCTTATAAACTCTAAAGCAGGAACTAGTGAAGCTTGAATAGTAATTGACTTTAACTGAGACTAGAACAGAGTGCCAAATTCTTCATACTCCAAACGATAGGATTCAGTGATGTGGATATATATTGAGTATATTATGACCATGAATATGCAGACTTGAAATTTTAAACTGCATGACTAATTTTTTATTATATTATTATAGAAAAATGATAATAAAGAGAGACAAAATGTGTTTGACAGAAGTAATTGGTATGTAAAAATATATATTCATTGGAGTTTAACAATTCAAGGCACATCTCAATGCTCATTTATGTCTCATAAGAATTTTAGTATTATACTGGGTCATAGGCGACAACAGACCATATGATTATTTGAAATTTGGTTATTTGGGATGATCAGCGAATGAGGATTCATAAAGCCAACCATAGGTAGTTGGCATAAAGCTCGATGGTTATGATTGTGGTAATTTAAGATTCTTTTCTCCAATATTATTTATCTAACCCAGAAGAACTATATAGGCATCAATATCCACTATGGGTGAGAATTTCTGTCCTAAATCAGAACTTCAGTCGGTAAGAAGAATCAAAGGAGACAGGACTACAAATACACTGCTAAACTGGTGTTTGCATTTATAATTTAATATAGCACATAGTGACTTTGGAAACACATACCAGTATCACCAAATATCTCCAAAATCTCTTTATGTAAAAAGGCAACAACATCAACCAGTTTCTCCACTACCTGCAGTGTTTTACCTTGTCAGAGAATTATATAATATCAAGTATCACAATAAAAAAAAGGTTTTATTGTATTAGTGCATAATTTGTTATAAATATGAGAGGAGGGTGGGAGGTGGGGAGAAAATTAAAAAGAAATAAAATTAGTTTTATCTTTAGAAATAAAATGAAGAGAATGGGGAATTGATCATGACAACATGTATGCCATCAAATCTATAGAGAATTGAGTCACCTCTTACCTCCTCCAAACTTCTTGACCATAGGGATTTCTTTTTCAAACTCTTCACAAGCTTTCTTTGACGTTTTAGTTCACTGCCTAAGATCATAAGACTCTCTGCCATAAACAAGGAAATGAGGTGCAAGTTAATTACAATAACAAAGTCCAATTATCAAGAAAAAACTTGTACCTTACAAAAAATCAGTAGTTCCAGCACATGCATTGCAATTTATAAAGTTAAGAAATGTGAAATAAATATCATTTTTTAGAAGTTATTTTTTAAAAGGATTTTTTTCAATCAGATAAATCAACCATTATAAAATGATGACCTTCTGAATATAAAATGTTGTGGACGAGCGTAGACAAGTTATATATTAATCCAATAGAAGTCATTCTCTGATGGTAAATTAATTAAAATATCTTTGCCAAAGATTATATCCAAGATTTATTCACTATTTCTAAATATGAGATGATTAATTTTGCTCACTTATTCTTCTAATTAACCTCTTAGCCTCAGATGAAAGCATGGTAAGGATGATTTTTCTTTAATTTTTCTGTTATGGCTGCACAACAAAGGAAAGCAATATGAAGCTTTCATCCACCATCCACTCTGTTAAATTTCCTAGTCTGCATTATGAGCTTCCTTATTAGGGTGATTACCGTTTCAATAAACCCAGACGATCATCCAGTAGGAATTGCTATCTGACTGAATGGAGCAGGTCTGACTTTTAGCCCTCTAAGATCTCTAGATGTGTTGAAGTAGGGGCAAATTGAAGTTTCTGATTTTGATAATCATACTAATACTATTATCACAATTTAGGATAGTTATCCACAAATAATCAAAACCCTACCCTACCAATTCTCAAAGTTACTAACATGTTTCATTATTAACTTCTATGATCATGATATTAATCGACTCCTTCACCATTTTGTAGGAAACTAACAATACGAAGGACTTTTACCGTGAATTTGCCTGCATATTTGTTTAAATTTTTGGAAATGGTAAGAAAGGAAGTTATTAGTGATAAACAGTCCCTCCTTTCCCTCCATTCTTTTTCAGGTGCAGAACCAGGTTGTGAATAATTTTGTCAACCAAGCAGTGAATCCATAGCCCTGAAGAGAAAGCAATTCTTCCCTTCTTTAATCGACTTTGTGCATATTTTTCTTTTTCCATGCAAATCATAAGAATTGCCTAGTAAGAATCTCTTTCAAAAAAGGGGAAGAAGACAGAGCCAATCCTTCATGGTGAAACAAAAAACAGAAAACATTTGCCCAACCTCGTCTAGCTGCAGGCAATGACTCTTCTTCCTGAAACTTCCTTCGATAATCCAGTTCAAATCTGTCCAGTGCATGAAACTCATGATAGAGCTCCTACACATGTAAGACAAGTTATAATCACAAAAAACAACTAATAGCAATTTAAATCTGATGATCATATAGTCATATTTTCACAGGAGTCAACATGGGGAAAGGAACTGGGGTGCATGCGCCATGCAAGTTACCTTGTTCTCCTTTACAAACGACCAACCTCTACATAAAATTTAGGTCCAGGAAGGACAGAAAAAAAATAGGAGGAGGAGATATAATCATTCCTTAGAGCTAAATTTCCACAATTTTACATACTTAGAGCTCAACTCAATATTAAGGACACAATCAGACAAAGCTTTTTTTTTTTTTGGCCACGGGCGCAGCAATGAAAAATAACAAGCAAATCATCTGGTACTGCAATTTTCAATTCATCCACATTAGCAATTTATCTAGAAGTCACTAGGACATTATATTTAATAAAGAATCTTGCTAATATACTTACAGAAGTGCTCTGAGCCAGATGTATCAAGTGCTGCATGGTTGTTTGTACTTCTTCTTTTAATTGTTCCTGGGGTGTAAGGTCCGAACTCAATCTGAACATTCATCATTTATCTCAAGTTGGTATTTGCAACACAGTGAACATTAGAAGGCCATAATTAGGCAGCAATTTAACAACAAAGACAAACCATCTTACTTCTGAAAATAGCGGCCCAAATTATGCCATGTAGGGTCTTTACAAAGATTCCCAAATCGAATAACCTCTCTGGAGAAACAATCAAGCTCTTCCCTGTTATAGTAAAAAAGAAAAGGGAAGATATTGGCAAAATATTATAAGGGTAATAAGCATAGCAAAATATAGAAATTTAAAAATATAAATCCAGCATCCAAACTAGTGCAACTCAATCCTTGAATCAACCTTTTATCAGCAGCAGCAAAGCATAGGAGTTCGTTGGTATCCACTGAAATCAGTTGTCTCACTCCATCTGACTGCAAAACATCTTCTTTTAAGAATTTGATGCTTTCATCTGAAATAGATCTCCACAAACTAGCACCCTTGGCAATCGTATTTGCCACTTCAAATGCCAGTATTGAGATTTTATTTCCTCGTGCTGCAATTCCAGAGGCAAATCCACTGCTAGTATTCAAATTTGACATGCTACTCCCAAGTGTATCTAAGACCTCCACGGCCCTCTCTAGGCCAGCAATGCCAGCCCTTCCCAAAATTGAACTTCTTTCTGAAACCTAAGAAACACTGGCAGTTTGACATCAGTGCTTACAGATAAACTATAACAAATTTTACCTTTAATGGGAAACTATTATCTACATATATCCAACCATAAGTGACAGCTTATTCATTATATGATAATAAAAAAGAAAAAGAAAATAAAAGAAAGTATACAATCAAAGTGTTTCTATTTGAAAAGATCCCATCATGCAATTGTCCACAGGCATGGGAAGGGACAGGACAACTGAGTTTCTACCATGGGTTACAATTTACAAGACTAATCATATATGTAAACAATGGAATCAGAAGCCACATACAAACAAATAATACAAACTCATGATTTTGCTCCAAAATAAAATTAAATATTGACAGGTGGATATCCTTACAAATTTTAAGAAAATGCTACTGGCAATTAAAGAGGCAAATTAAAGATGATTGGGATAAGAATCAACTTGAGAAAGTCATCTCAAGAGTTTGACATGGGCTTGGGTCAGATATCATAATAGATCAGTGATCCTGGCATTCATTTTGAATAATCATCTTTTACATGACATTGAGAATGTTTGCAACTGCATCACAGAATATGGACTCATATATCTTATTACTAATTTTCTTAGATAAGTCAGTGTTTATAAACATCCACAATGCCTCATCCCAAGAATAAATAAATCAATCAATAAAATCGAGAAAAAAGAGAATGGAGAGATAGTAGTAATCAGAAGCACAGAATATAGCAAAATAGATTTGTGAGTGGACCGCATGGTTTAGCAAATGTTAGAGTCACGCTGCATATATAAACACTATGCACACAGATTTTTCAGTAAACCTTGGTATACTAAGTTTGTCCCATGCATGTGTAGCCAGTTCTGGTTTCATATATTAAGTCTTCCACAAACAAGACTGCTTATCTTTACCTCTGAAATGTTTTTTGTACAGGAGTGAGCTACAGTTTGCAAGTAGAACTCTACGTCATATTGTCCTGTACCAAGATAATGCTCATGTGTCTGCATTAATAGTTAGACTCTGCTCCAGGATGGTTCTGTTTGCCACTTTTAAATTTTTGAAACCTCCAACAGGTGTGTAGTGACTCTACTGTTTCCAACTTTCACCTCATACCACCACCTAAAACATTTTTTAATGACAAATCAGCAAAGATTGTCACTTCATGTTAAAGTTAACTAGATCTTTGTTAGGTGAAGCTTGCAACCCTGAAGAATTGCAAGATGCATTTCTCCTTTAGTTGAAGTTCTAAAACTGATGGTTACAAAGTTGTTAAGACTTCTGCTTAGCATTTTTGGTTAAGACGACTTGTTTTATGATGGCATGTCTTCCATAATCCTCAGCACCCCTTCGTAGTTATAATCACATGGTTTGAGCTCTAATGTTTAGTGAGAACCATAGCATGACTCCAATCTATAACAAGCCCTTTTTCTTGAATCACACACACACACACACACACACACAGAGAGAGAGAGAGAGATTGATTGATTGATTAAGTTTGTTATCTTCACCATGAGAGCACATTTTCCTTGCAACAGTTTTCTTCAGAGTTTGAGTAATTCAATAATTTGTCATAAAGCCATCAAGAATTCAAAATGATTAATCTAACCTGATCAAGCAAAGGATCACAATTGGTCATTATTTACTAGGCTTTATAGCTATGCCACTTCTAAAATTTCCTCCTCTGACTGATGCCCAAGTGTATGGCATACTCACCTTAATAGTCTCGGTTTCATAATCTCACTATCTTTTTCAGTAAATGGGTATGAAAATCTATGGATTACAGGTGAGGTTCACACATGTTCACTAATATGTAAAGCACGGTCTGATTGCCCATCGAAAGACAAAAGCTAACATGCCATTTGCATCAAGTGACATAAAAGCAGCTTCAGTCAAACTACCCATGATCTGAACAACGTCCATTAATAAGTCATAGTCTCTTCCAGTCCTCACTCCACCACTGCCATGATGTAAAGGTCTTACTGAAATAGGTCCCATGGTATTTATTTGCCATTTAAATTGTGTAGATCCATGAACGAAGCATGAAGACAAATATCAGCAGCATGGTCTCAAGATGAGGCCTGAGCAATGGGGATCAATCGACAAGTTCAAGGAGCAATCTAATCTACTTTTTGTGCATTTCTATCTTATACCTCAAAGCATATCACAATTTCGTTTAGGATATTATTATATTTCCTTGCAATAATAAATGCGACTCTTTAGGCTATCAAGTTGAAATTCTGAGCGAACTTAGACTTGTTCCTCTGCTTAGCAACCAGAAGCTCTCGGGTGTGCATCCCCTTTGACCTGTTTAATAATATTGTGGATGATTCTCCCTTTCTTCTTATTCTCAAAAAAAATTAAAAAGAAAATGAAAACGTAAGTGAATACTCTGTCAGCTATTCACTTGCTTGATCATTGCATCATACCTATTCTGCTTCCTTCCAAGAAATATTTAAAATTACTCTTTGCTCTCTATTGTGGCCATCCCATTGCCCAATTCTGGCAGTCCCACCTTCCTTTCATGCAAGAAGATAATCAATATACGTTAAATAAACTGCAATCTCTGCTGTCCCCCAATCTGATCCATCCACTAACATATGGCATCATATTTGGTAATGGCAGTCCACTGTGATCGAACAACTCCTATTAAACCACCTTCCATGTGCAAATTACCGATATCAATTTCCAAATATTCCAGTCCACTTCCCTAACCTTAATTGCTTTTAAATTCTTCAGATTATCAGAATCGTTTCTCACTGCAGACAGCAGACAGTGTTACATTGCTGATCACACTCTTTCGAATCCCAAAGCATCACCCTCAAACTTGAACACCACAAGCATATATATATATATATATAATATAAACGTAGCACCTAATTTGTTATCCAATCAAAACCCGGAAAAATAACAAGAAACCAATCAAGGAAGAGGAAAAGGCAGCACCTTTCCAGCTCCGGCCTTCTCTGGCTTGATCCGAAGCTCCCCGGAGTCATAACTCCCGTAAGCTCTCTTCCGAATTCCGGCGAAGCCATCCTCTGCCGGTTGATCGGAGGGGACGAGAGCCTTTCCCTCCTCCCCGCTCCCCTTCGAGCAAACACATCCCATATTTCTTCTCTTCTTCCCCTCACCAAGAACCCAAATCTCAAGCCCTAGACTTTTCCCTATGGGTGGGTCGAGGAGGAATATATGAATGGAATTCAAGCCGCTTTTGTTGCTCATTATCTTCTTTTGCGTGTGCTGGGATTGACTGACTCTCTTTTCCTTTCTTCTGAGTCGCTGCCGAGGGCCGAACCTCGGTATGAATGCGGGGTGGGGCCTGGCGGGCGGGTTGGCGGGTTCTCTTCCCCATCTGCCCCTCCGTCCGCTCCACGGCGGTTGACGAGCGGGGGAAAAGGAAAAGGACCCGCGAGCCCCGTTACCTCGGGGGACAGGTGGGTCCCGCGGTATCTTCGGTGGAATTACTCATCACGGGTGTGGGGCCCGCGCTGGTGGGTTTTCTTTGGTGGGGACTGGGCATCGGCTCCGTGGTAGATCCGAAAGACGAGCCGGGTTTGAATCCGGTCCAAAGCCATTAATAAGGTTCCGGTGAATGTGAGCAAGATAAAGATTAGATCGATTCTACGTTAGAAAGTATAACTAGCTCGTAAGGATCAATTTTAAAACTTTTTTAACCAAGAATCATTGCGATCATATTTTGAAACTAATCCATAACAAAAATTAGTTTGATCCATTTGATTCTTGATGTGGCTGATCGGCCATGTTAGGGTTGACGAAAGAAACAATCGATGTAACCTTGGCCTCGGCCTCCGAGACCCTCTGGCCTTGAAGACCCCAGGCTCCCTCAGTCTTGGACTCCATGCCCCTTCAGTCTCGGACTCCAAGTCCCCTCGGCCTCGGACTCCAAGTTTCCTCGACCTCGAGTCGCCTGATACTGTCACATGGCCCACTAACCACCTGCCGCTGCCACGTAGCCCACTAACCATCTGCAACTGCACATGGCCACTACCCATTATGACGCACACCTGACGCAACTAGGCCCACCTGCCACCTAGGGCACCGCACCTAGCAGGGGGGACATCTCTAACATGCTCAGTGTTGGTTGCGACCCGTCTTTGTTAGCCTTGCCGCCTATCCACTACCAAACAACAACGTCTCATAATCAACCACCTTTCAAAAGTAGGAAAGAGAGATCTCCGAACAGGTATAAGAACCTTCACTCACAATGAGGGAAAGGATCTGAACTCAAACTCTCGAGTTAATTCCATTAGCTCTTTCTTCACTGTTACCGAGTTGCTTACTTGAGCGTCGAAGGGTCCCCACCGATGCAACCGGTCCCCGGGTACTTTCTTGCAAGAACTCCGTCGAGGAGGAGGTTCTTCATTTCTTGATGTTCGAAGAACGCAATTTGGGGCAACAGATTGGCATGCCAAGAAGGGGGGAGAAGAGGTAGAAAGCTTCGAACCAGCTAGTTACAGACTCCCTTTCTCTAAGCAATCGAGAGGATGGTGGTAATGCGCGCACAGGAGGTTTCCACTAGCTACGTCGAGGGCATCGCCAGGGAGCTGAGCAGCCAGAGACCGTCCCCTCACTTCCCAAGCCAGCATTCCTGCAGCCACCGCCACCGCACCAGGATGATTGAATCGCCACCCTAACCATGCAAGTCTAATCACTTGTAGCGGCAGTTCAGGTGCTGCAACAACAGCCAGCGGCCATGCAGCGGTACCCAGAACCGCCCTCGTCGGTCCCAGGGATGGTCTAGCCAAGCCAATAGTCCATCTATGGGAGATCTCCTCTTCGGGAGACCCGCCGTCGCCACGCCTCACCCAGGCATCACCGTTAGGAGGCCTCCAAGAGGCCCCGGTCTCCTTCTCACCACGCCAGCATTTCTCCCAAGTGACGACATGAGAAGGATATGGAGTGCACACTCCTCATCGGCGCCACCCCTCCCCATCCTTCGGATCTTTGAGAGAGGAGTCCTTCGACAGTCGAATCGCTTGCCAGGCCGAGTGACAGCTAGATGTGTACAACCAGTGGCTGAAGGAGCTCAGCCGCAGAATCACAAATCCACGAACACGTGAACTCATCGCGCGTCGGAGCGTGTGCGGCCCCACCGACCTGCTTCGGCTTCATCGCCCAGACCCCCGCGCCGTCAAGACTGACGGCTCCGGGGCGGCATGAGCTGAAGGAGTTCCTGTCCACCCCGCCGTTGCTGTCCAAGCCGCATAGCAAGGAGGAGCTCTTCCTCTATCTCACGGCTTCCCCCGAGGTAGTTAGCTCTGTACTTGTTTGCATGGACGCCGATGGGACGCAGAGGCCGGTTTATTACACAAGCAAGGTGCTTCATGACGTGGAAACCAGGTACTCCAAAACCAAAAAGATCATTTTTGCCTTAATTGTCTCCGCTCAGCATTTCAGGCTTTACTTCCAAGCCCACCCTATTATGGTGCTTACGGACCAGCCATTCAGAGCGATTTTGTCTTGTCCTGTCACCTCCGACCGGTTAGCGAAGTGGACCATCAAGTTGGAGAAGTTTGACCTGTCATTCCGGCCAAGGTCGGCGATGAAGTCCAAGTATTAGCTGACTTCTTGATGGAGTGCACGTGGATCGAGGAGCAGCCGAAGGAATCCTGCTCGGTGTCCTCAGGCATAACGGCCAAGGCAAGAAGAGAGGACTGGATCCTCCATGTGGACGGCATGTCGAATTAGGGAGTGAAGCCAGGCTCATCGTAGCAAGCCCAAAGGGAGAGGCGGTGGAGTACACCCTGTTTCCTTTTTCCCGCCACCAACAACCAAGCAAAGTATGAAGCCTTGCTAGCAGGAATGAAACTAGCCAAGGAGCTCAGAGTAAAGCATCTCAAAGCCTTCACCGACTCCCAATTTATCTCCAGACAGGTCGCTGGAGAGTACGAGACCTAAGATCCCGTTATGTCCCGTTACCTGAGTAAGGTCCAATCATAGGCCTCCCTTTTTGCTTATTTTTGTGTCAGTTGCATTCCCATGGGTGAGAATGCCAGAGCTGATGCATTGTCCCGTTTGGCACCTCGATCAATGGGGCCCTAGGGAGGACATACGTGAGCATCTGGAGGTCCCGAGCATCAAGGCTGTCGAGAAGGCCCTGCCGGTCACCCAAGAGTCTACTTAGATGGACGCTTACGTCCAGTACCTTACCGATGGCGCCCTCCCCAAGGACCCAACGGAGGCCAAGCTACTCAAGCGGCGAGCTCCCAAATTCCTAATACTGAACATGCAGCTATACCGAAGGTCTTTCTCATACCCAATCCTCAAGTGCGTTGGCCCTACGAATGCTGATTACATCCTCCATGAGATTCCCGAGGGCATCTGCGGGAGCCACCTGGGGAGCAGAGCGCTAGCGTACAAGGCTTTACGCCAGTGGTATTACTGGCTAACAATGAAGGGAGACATCTCGAGCTAGTTCGAAGATACGATAGCTATCAGCGATATGCCAACATCCAGCGGCAGCCGACTTCTCAGCTAAGCCCCCTGACGGCCCCGTGGCCCTTTGTGCAATGGGGGATGGACTTCCTGGGACCATTCCCCCTGGCCTCTGGCTAGCGTAGGTTCCTACTAGTCATCGTCGACCACTTCACCAAATGGGTTAAGGTCGAGGCACTGGCAAAGATCACCGAGAGCAAGATGAGGTCCTTCTTCTGGAAGTCCATAATCTGTCGATTCAGATTGCCACATACACTCATCACTGACAATGGCCGGCAATTCGATAATGCTCCCTTCAAAGGATTCTGCACTAAGCTGGGCATCCATCAGCGGTTCATCTCTGTTGATCCTCCTCAAACCAATGGGGCAACCGAGGTGACGAATCGCACCATCCTCCAAGGGCTCAGGGCACAGCTAGATGACTTCAAAGGAAGGTGGGTGGAGGAACTCCCTAACGTACTATGGGCCTATCACACGACGTTGTGAGCTCCCACCGGGGAGACCCCTTCAGCCTCATGTTCGGATCTGAGGCTGTCATCCCTGTGGAGATTGGCATCCCGAGTCTCCGAACAGAGTCGTACGATGAGGATGATAACTCGAGCCGGCTACGAGCCAACCTTGACCTCGTGGAGGAGGTGCGCGATCGGGCGTGGCTCAGGATGGTTGCCTACCGCCAACAAACCGCCAGGTACTACAACACTCGTGTCTGCCCTAGGGCGTTTCTACCGGAGGACCTAGTCCTTAGGCGGGCCGAGGTCTCGAATCCAATAGAAGGAGGCAAGTTGTTACCAAACTGGGAAGGGCCTTACCGGGTCACCGAGGTCCTCCACCATGAAACGTACCGAATCAAAGAACTTGATGGAAAGCCACTCCCCTGAACCTGGAATTCTAACAACCTTCGTTGGTACTATCAGTATTGTACAACATTTGATTATAGATTTAAATATTTTATTCTTTTGTAAATTTGAAATGACTCGCCCCTTTCGGCTATTAAAGATATGTTCGAGTATCTCACCTTTTCAGCCCAAAGCCCGACTCCGGTCGGCACTGAAAGCCCGAGGCTAGCTTGACACAAAAGCCCAACTCCGGTCGGCACTGAAAGCCCGAGGCCAGCTCGGCACCAAAGCTCGACTCTGGTCGGTATTGAAAGCCCGAGGCCAGCTCAGCACCAAAGCCCGACTCTGGTCGGCACTGAAAGTCCAAGGCCAGCTCGGCACCAAAGCCCAATCCTGGTTGGCACTGAAAGCCCGAGGCCAGCTCAGCACCAAAGCTCGACTCCGGTCGACACTGAAAGCTCAAGGCTAGCTCGGCACCAAAGCTCGACTCAACTGGGCACCAAATCCCAACTCCGGTCGGCACTAAAATACAAGGCCAGCTTGGCACCAAAGTCCAACTCTGGTCGGCACTGAAAGCTGCTCCGATCGGCACTGAAAGCCCGAGCCAGCTCGGCACCAAAGCCAGACCCCGGTCGGTACTGATAGCCCGAGGCTAGCTCAGCACCAAAGCCCGACTCCGATCAGCACTAAAAAGCTCGAGGCCAGCTCGGCACCAAAGCCCGGCCTCGGTCGGCACTAAAAGCCTGAGGTCAGCTCGGCACCAAAGCCCAACTCTGGTTGGCACTGAAAGCCCGAGGCCAGCTCGGCACCAAAGCCTGATTTAGCTCGGCACCAAAGTCCGACTCCGGTCGGCACTGAAAGCCCGAAGCCAGCTCGGCACCAAAGCTCGACTCCGATTGGCTCCCAAACCCTGACCCTAGTCGACAATGAAAGCCCGAGGCTAGCTCGGCATCAAACCCCGAGACTGGCTCGACACCGAAGGACTGACCCCGACCAGCCCTGAAGCTCTGATGATCGATCGACGCTACAAACCTATTGCAAGACCAACACTCCAAGGCCAACCACGAGTTTTCACAGGGAAAAGTTCTGAAGCCGACCTCAACACTTCCCCAAGGATCCGATCCCACAACATCAAAATCGCGGACTTGCTCACGGTGAGCAAACGACTGCAATGGCCCTACTAGGGCCGATGCAGCCCTATCGAGAATCCTAGAAAGGCAGACTAAGTAGGAGACACTACTTTGAGCTAAGCATTCAGTCTTCAAAGACAAATTTCAATGAAAATCAATCATTTTCATTACTTGGATAATGTTTACAAAACGTCGATTAGGTCAGACTTTAATACAAAAATAGAAATACAGAAGTATACGAGTGTTAGGGCTGGGCCGGCGCAGGCTCGTCGTCAGCTACCCTCAGCACCACGGATGACTCCTCAGGCTCCTCATCCGACTCAATGCCCTTGACGCCCCAGAGGCTAAAGACCTTGGCCACCTTCTCTTTGCCATCCTAGAAGCCATGGAGGTAAAGGTCGACAGAGGCCTTGGCCAAGTCATTCGCGAAGCTGACGGACTTTTGAAAGTCATCCACCGCCTCGACGGACCTTCTCTTGGCAACCGCTGCCCTCGCCTCAGCGGTTGCAGCCCTTTCTTCGATGGCTGCAGCTCTGTCCTCGGTGGTGACGACCTCGCCTCTCGGACTGCGGCCTCCCTCTCCGCTGCTCGGGTGTCGGCCATCCTTGCAACCTCTTCTGCGTTCTCGACCCTCTCCTTGGCCGCTTTCACCTCAATGGACAGGGCGTCGATTCAAAAGCCCCGAGCTGTGATGACTTCCATGGCAGCTCCCAGCTGCTCCACGGCCACTCGAGCGCGCTCCACCTCAGCTACCACCTAGCGCTCGATCTCCTCGAGCTCCTCAGCCCGTTCGGTCCGCGCTACCTCCAGAGCTTCCTCTGCTCTCTTGGCTCAGGTCCGGGCATCGGCAACCTCTCGCTGGGTCTGGCGGAGAATGACCTCACCTTGGTTGAGGACTTCCCTCATGGCGATCAGAGAGTTCACCGACTGCATCAAAGATATTTTCAGCACAAAACAGTTAGAAGAGAAAAATCTTAGAATTCTTGTGAAGCAGAACACTTACCCATATGTGAGCCATGAAGGCTTCTCGAAAGAAGGCCGAGGCCCCCTAATGGTGGAGCTCCCCTTGAAACTCTGGGAGGCAGATCTAGGAGATAAGCCGCTCTTCCCTGCGGCCGTGGTTCATCACCGAGGGCTAGGAGGAGATTAACCCGGCCTCGCCTCACTTTGCAGTCTCGATCGGTCCCGGTGCTGAGGGTGTCGTGCCGGAGGCTGACGACATTCGGGATGGCAATTTTCTTCGTTTGGTCGTTTATCCGGTCGGTACTATTTTTAACAGATAGGGAATCCTCGGTCTAAACGGCTTAATGAATAACGAAAATTTTTCGTTAATGGCTAAACGGGTAAACGGCCCAGGGATAGTATTCTCTGCCCCATCCCTATTTACCTATCCCCGTCCCCATTAACTTTAATATAATATATTTAAATTTTAAATATATATATTAAAAATAAAAAATAAAATATATATAATCCTGACTCTTGCTCTTTCTTATTTCACGTAGCCGTCTCTTACTCTTCCTTTTTTCATGCAACTGATCTGAAGTTTTGAACCAAGACGAGAACCTAGCTCCATTAGTCCATCGTCTATCTTCACCAATCGCTGCTCCATCGATGCCCTCGAACACCATTTTCTTTTTTTGGTATACTCATCTCTTTAGAAAGATATCTCTTTATTTATTTCTTTGAAATTTAAATATATTTTTTTTATGGTTGTTGTGTTGAAAATCTTCATTTTCTGATTTTTTTTGTTGTTTTCTTTCTCACTTTTCGTTCTCTTCTTTCTTATTCTAAAGTCGAAGAATCTCTTTATATATCAATATCATCATCTCGATTAGTCTCTATCTTATTTAAATGGATAAACGGGTACTAGTGGGTACTCGTTTACCCGGCCGAGTATCCCCATTCATGTCCCATTAATTATAATGGCTTAACGGGGCAGGTAACGGGAACATTTTTTTTAACGGGGATGGAGACCGGTATAGACCACCTCGGGTCATCCTGGGGCCATTGCCATCCCTAGACGACATCTCCTCCATCGATGGCCCCGCCGCCGTCAGATGGTCCCCACTCATCCGCTCCCCCATGGATGGGCCCTCGTCTAGACTTGGCCCTACTTCCAGGTGGGCCGGTTCCATGGCCGAGGCGATAGGCTCTGCGGGCGCGATGACCGCCTCCACCCTTGCTCCCTCCGGGGGAGTGTCGGCCGTAAGGTCGATGGCGGGGGTGGGCTCTCGGTCCCCCTTGAACTTGCACTCCAAAGGAGGGGGGGACCGTGCCGAGGATCGGTTCGGAGTTTGGATCCGCTGCCTGCCCCTCGGCCCCTCGGCGCCTTCGAGGGCCCTCTTCCTCTTAACTACCGCTCTCCTTGCGATATGGATCGGTATCATCATAACTGCACAAGTCAAGGGCCAATATATAAGCGCCAAAAAAAAGAGAGAGGAAAGAAACATATGAAGGATCGGGAGGGGCCTGCAGCTGCTTATGGCCGCTTGAGGAGACGCCCGCGAGCCAAAGATTCTCCTCTGACAGGAGTTGGTTGCAGCAGAGGACCACGGCAGTAAGCAGCTGCCCGAGTGCCTCCTTGTCCCTCGGGGCCATCGACTGATCCATGTTCAGCCTTGTGTCCGGATCTTTCCACCTCGACCTCACCCTCTCAAGGTCAGCAAAAAAAAAAGCGGGTCTTCCACCCTTGACAGATGAAGGTAGACTTAGGTTAAGGGTTCAGCGAGTCTGGGCTGGAATAGCCACCAGCTCAACTATTGGCAGAGGGTGTAAAGGCAGCGAAAAAGTAAAACCCTAGCTTCTATGCCCTAAAGGTGACATAGTACTATGAAGCTGCAGATGGTTCGAACGGAATTCGGAACCAACTGTGTGGGCGTTAAGGAATATCGGTCGAGAAGATTATTGAAAAAGGGGTGATAGGGCAGGCGAAGGCCTATCCTAAGGGACACTTCGTAGACGGCAATTCTACCAGGCTGGGAGGAGATTACCCTATCGTCGGGGGTAGGAAGGAAGGAACAACCTGACGCTGCTCGGATATGGTAGCGAGCCCTAATATTCGCTAATTCTTGACCAGTTATGGTAGAAGTGGCCCCTTCCAGGGATTCCGCCCTCACCCTCGATGAAGGACCGGTGGCCGCCGGATGATCCCTGGTGGGGGGTCCGGCCGGCGATCCGCTATTGGGACAAAGGAACGAGGTCCTTGGAGGAAAGAGAGGAAGAAGACCAGGAAGGTGGGGGAGATGGGGAGGTTTGCTGTCGCGAGGAGGAAAATCGATCCTCAGGTGGGACGAAGGAAGACCAAGATAATGAAGAGGCCATGGGAGAAAAGCTTGGGATGATCGGAGGGACTAACCTGGATAAAGGGGAAGAGCAGCGAAAACAACAGGATTCAGAGGAGGAAGGCTCGGACGGGGTGAGAGCTCAGGAAGGAAGACGAAGATCTTAAAAGTAGAGTATCAGGTTCAGAGCTCCCTCCCCCTAGCTATACACCAGTTTCGAATCATTCTGCCTAGTCCAGCCAGCCACGTGGATGCCCACCATAGGCGGTGTCGCCTCGATAGGCGTCCGGCACGTGGAGTGCTCCGTCTTCAGCCAATCGCGAAGCTTCGGTGATGTCAGCACCATAATGACAATGATGGCAGTTGCTTTTTTATGGGTTCCGAAAGGACTCCCATTTCGGGAAAGGTTCCCGCAAATCTAACGGTTGATAGGGGCGGTGGCAATGCAATGCCCCAAATCACCTGCGCTAAGAAAGCACTGCCCCCAAGGACACACACCCCTCCATGATTGGCGATGCACTGGGATCAGCCACCTGAAGATTTTTATGCCCCTTTCGCTTGGCAGGAAGCGGGTCCGCACCGTCTCAAGGGTGAGGGGGCATCTAATGTGGCTGATCGGGCCACGTTAGGGTTGACGGGAGAAGCAACTGATGGAACCCGGTCTCGATCTCTGAGACCCCCTCGGCCTTGGACTCCGGGCCCTCTCGGCCTCGGACTCTAAGCCCCCTCGGCCTCGAATCCAAGTCCCCTTGATCTCGAGCCGCCTGACATTGCCATGTGCCCCACTAACCATCTGCAACCTCGCATGGCCACTACCCGTTATAGGGCACGCCTGACGCGACTAGGCCTACCTGCCACCTGTGGCGCCGCACCTAGCAGAGGGTTGGCAGGCGGGATACCTCTAACATGCTCAGTGTTGGTTGCGACCTATCTTTGTCAACCTTATCGCCTATCCACTATCAAACAATAATGTCTTAGAATCAACCACCTTTCAAAACCGGGAAAGAGGGATCTTCAAACATGTATAAGAACCTTCACTCATAAATGAGAAAAAGGATCTGAACTCAAGCTCTCAAGTTAATTTCATTAGCTCTTTCTTCACTATTTTCGAGTTGCTTACTTGAGCGTCGGAGGGTCCCCACCGGTGCAACTGGTCCCGGAGACTTTTTTGCAGGAAATCCATTGAGGAAGAGGCTCTCCGTTTCTCGACGTTCGAGGAATGAGATTTGACAGCAACAATTCTCATCAACAGTATAATCTCTGATATTTAATAACTAAACTTTTTTATATTTTTAATAAAAAATATACATAATATTTAAGAATTTTTTTAATAGTGATGATAGATAATTTTGAAATATATCTGATGTTTCATATTTAATTTAAGAATAATAAAAGGATAATGATTGATTTTTGGGCTGGAATCTTGCAACCAAAAATCAAATTGAAGTCCTTGTACACCGCCCCCAGTGCATAAAGTCCTACGTGGGCTGCACCATTTCTTTTTATTGGTCCACATAGATTCCATGTGGCCTGACACGATGGGACAGGATAGCAGGGGGATAATATTACTTTTTGATCGCGACATCCATTAAAAGTCGTTCAGCCTTTCACCATTGGTGTGCAGACGAAAATGCCCTTTCCCTCCAGCCTATTTCAACCCGCCATCTTATTTGGATTTTGCTGATAAAAAACTCTTTCTGATTGTAAAACATTCTTCCTGTGGATGATGGTGCCGCAGAGCAGGATGGTTTCGTCTGAAGATCAATGGTCTTTTTGGTGCGACGATAACTTTGGAGAATTCATCAGCTTTGGTGCTAACTTTTGATGATTCATCGGCTTTGGTTCATCTGTGTTCCTTAAACTCTAACTTCTTAACAGCTTTACTGCTCAAAAAGCATTAGTTCAACTAGGGTGTCGTAGGTTTTGAACTAATGTTTTGTCTTAACATTTTCTGAATGGGTGTCGTAGGTTTTGAACTAGGGTGTCGTAGGTTTTGAACTAGGGTGTCATGGGTTTTCAACTAGGGTGTCATGGGTTTTGAACTAATGCTTTGTCTTAACGTTTTCTGAATGGGTGTTGTAGGTTTTAAACTAGGGTGTCATAGGTTTTAAACTAGGGTATCATGGATTTTCAACTAGGGTGTCGTGGGTTTTGATCTAATGCTTTGTCTTAACGTTTTCTGAATGGGTGTCGTAGGTTTTGAACCAGGGTGTCATAGGTTTTGAACTAGGGTGTCGTGGGTTTTCAACTATGGTGTCGTAGGTTTTGAACTAATGCTTTGTCTTAACGTTTTCTGAATGGGTGTCGTAGGTTTTGAACTAGGGTGTCGTGGGTTTTGAACTAGGATGTCGTGGGTTTTCAACTAGGGTATCGTAGGTTTTGAACTAATGCTTTGTCTTAACGTTTTTTGAATGGGTGTCATAGGTTTTGAACTAGGGTTTCGTAGGTTTTGAACTAGGGTGTCGTGAGTTTTCAACTAGGGTGTTATGGGTTTTGAACTAATGCTTTGTCTTAATGTTTTCTGAATGGGTGTCGTAGGTTTTGAACTAGGGTGTCGTAGGTTTTGAACTAGGGTGTCGTGGGTTTTCAACTAGGGTATCGTGGGTTTTGAACTAATATTTTGTCTTAACATTTTCTGAATGGGTGTCGTAGGTTTTGAACTAGGGTGTCATGGGTTTTGAACTAGGGTGTCGTGGGTTTTCAACTAGGGTGTCATAGGTTTTAAACTAATGCTTTGTCTTAACGTTTTCTGAATGGGTATCGTATATTTTGAACTAGGGTATCGTGGGTTTTCAACTAGGGTATAGTGGGTTTTGAACTAGGGTGGGTTTTCAACTAGTTGAAAACCCACGACACCCTAGTTCAAAACCTACGACACCCTAGTTCAAAACTTACGACACCCATTCAGAAAACGTTAAGACAAAGCATTAGTTCAAAACCTACGACACCCTAGTTGAAACCCTACGACACCCTAGTTCAAAATCCACGACATCTGGTTCAAAACCTACGACACCCATTTAGAAAACATTAAGACAAAGCATTAGTTCAAAACCCACGACACCCTAGTTGAAAACCCACGATACCCTAGTTCAAAACCTACGACACCCTAGTTCAAAACCTACGACACCCATTCAGAAAACGTTAAGACAAAACATTAGTTCAAAACCTACGACACCCTAGTTGAACTAATGCTTTTTGAGCAGCAAACTGTTAAGAAGTTAGAGTTTAAGGAACACAGATAAACCAAAGCTGATAAATCATCAAAAGCTAGCACCAAAGCTGATGAATCCTCCAAAGCTATCGCCACACCAAAAAGACCATTGATCTTCAAACGAAACCATCCAGTTCCTGAATGCCGATATCATCGGCACTGAGCCCCTTCCATCAAGGTATGCTAAGGCGGTGATGCTGGTCCAAACTAACACCCTCATGCAGGCCTACTTCTACCCGCCATCTTATATGGTAGGAGATCTGAAAGCCATCGTCAAGCTCATAAACCACAACCTCAACCCCAGACTCCCACTCTGCGGCATCATCATCCATAGGAAGAATGTTTTACAATCAGAAAGAGTTTTTTATCAGCAAAATCCAAATAAGATGACGGGTTGAAGTAGGCTGGAGGAAAGGGCATTTTGTCTGCATACTAATGGTGAAAGACTGAACGACTTTTTATGAATGTCATGATCAAAAAAGTAACATTATCCTTCTGCTATCATGTTCCATTGCGTTAGGTCATATGGGATCTATGTGGACCAATAAAAAAAAATGATGTAGTTTGCTGCATCGAAAGCTATGTACAAAGACTTTTCCTCGATAGAAATTGGTTCGAGGCTTAAAAGCAATATTATTAACGCTTAAAATTGATACAATTCGGCGTGGATTCAACAACCATCATATAACTTTCTTCACGTGTGTATGGTATTGTGGGCTTCCGGTTTGTTTTGAAAGAAAATTCTTTTCTTCTCGGGATTCACACTTCTAGAAAGGGTTCGGACCCCTAATCCGCGTGGGGATCTTATCTTTTTGGACCCGGTTGCATGGTAGATTCTGTGTTGGACCAGGACCTCCGAGATGATGACAACTTAGCTGTAATCTGATGTGTCGAGAGATGACTTTTGAGGCCCATCAAGATCATGATTCGATTCAAGTTTTTTTTTTTTAACAAGTCTGGACTTGAGAGCAATTAGAATTTGACAAGGGACCAGTCCAACCTGCCCTCTTGGCCTGAGGTCTAATGGCTCATGCCATGGTCAAAGCCTCAAATTTGGAACAGCGTTCCTAATGATAGGATGCTATATTTTGTTACAAATTGCTAGCTCCTCTCAAATGATACCTGATCCAATGAACCCTGTCTCATGCCCAAGAGCCAATTTGCTGTGATCCATCTGAGCAGTATTTTAAAAATTGGATTGAACTGATCGGTTAAACCAGTAAACTGATCTAATAAAAAATTAATCATCAATTTAATTTAATTTAATTTAATTATTAAAATTAATTTTTATATGATTCAGTAAAAATAAAAAAAAATTATTAAACCGATCAAATTTCGAACCGACTTAATTTAATTTTTAAATTTTTAAATTTTTTATTTAAATTAATATTAATATTTTATTATTTTATATTATTAAATAAAAAATTATTATAACATTATTTGGTCCGACCTTACCAAACTAGTTGACTCGCGATCCAAATGTGAAAAACCGATTCTTTGTTCGATATTCAAAACATTGCATCTGAGGATGATACAGCAGCAGTGCATGGAGGGCGCTGATGTCATGGCATCATTTCATGACATGCTAATGGTCCTACAAGATGGCCAGGGGGCATTAAATAATTGTTTATGATCGAATTTTGAACCCCAAGTCCGATTTGAAATATAAATAAAAAAAAGAAAGAAAAAAAAGAAAAAACTCATACCAGCCAAATAGGACACAGTGCGCACCGAATCAAAATTGCATTCCTTGCTTAGAACTAGACGTAACGTTGTTATTGATGAGATCGGAGGTCACTTCTTTCAAGTACTACGTTTTATTTTTTTAATTTTTTTCCACCCATTTCAAAGGTGAGGACAGGTGGAGGGAAGGGAATGTATAGGAATGATGGGACATTGATTATATGGATTTGTTTGCATTGGATTTTATGGGAGTTCCCACATATAATATTGGCCAGGAGAAGGAGTCTGAACCTTATGCGGTTGGAACTTAGAAGAAGAATTGGATTCTGATCGACAAGGAAATTGATTTGAAGTCAATAAACGTAACAGAGGTTCCCCGTTATCCAATAACAATATATCGTCAGTGCGACGGCAAGATAGGCATTGAAGATTGGTTGTTAGACGTCATTGTATTTTAAGCCCCGTAGACCCGAGCAAAAGTGGCAGACACCCTGCCAGCCAAGGACGAAGAGATAAGGGTTTTATCCGTGCTTCCTCTAGTACAAGTGGATGAGGACTTGGGTGGCAGCAACGTTGTAACCGGTAATAATAATAATAATAATAATTAAAATATAAGTTTTAAAAAAAAAATATTATTGAGAAATAAATACTGGAGAGATAAATAAACATAGAAAATGATATTTTTTTAAAAAAAATTGTTATGGATAATTTATGGATGAATCATAAAATTCAAATAGTAGTAGTGGAGATATGTGAAATTGTAGACCATGTACTCAAAAACCATGAAATGCGTCATCTCAAATATAAAGTCATGGATGAATGGGTTATAAAATTCATATATGAACAGTATATGAAATTTAAGGGGTCAATACCGAACGAATTAAACATATTTATGTATGATAGGACAAGTCGGAGGGGCATCAAAACAACTACAGATGAAAGAAATTAACCAGACTGTACAAGTTATGATAATAAAAGTTCCATGCATGCGTCCAGGCTTTTTTCAGCCTCTGCATGGCACTGCCTTTTATAATCATTATTGTACTTTTACCCAAGCTTACGTTGTTGTTTTCTTTTTTTATAAACGACCGATCATACCGGTTTAGGTAAATGATATAGTATAATAAAAATTTAAGTAAGAATAAGAGAATATGAGTATTCTACTTTCAGCTTTAAGATCCAAAATAATGGATATATAAACAGCTATCAATCAATCGTTGAGTTAGCTTTCTGATAGATATGCCGAATTAAATGCTATAAGCATGATAAAGCATAGTCAAATATTGTGAATCAAGGGTTAGTAAGCAAATGATCGCTAAAGTCCTATCGAGCTAGCGAATAATAGTAATAGAATCCCTTTCGATAATAAGCTTGCAGATGCCTAGACTATGGATGGCATAGGATATACCTGCCCACGCATGATACAGCTCAATTAGTGGCACAGAAAGGTCAAGAAGGCCAAATCCACCAGCGCCAGCATTGACCCATCCGACCCTCGGATCACAAAAGCTGATCCAGCAAGTCTCCTCGAACGCTTTCATCAAAATTGATTTTGACAAACCCTAAATGTGGAGGCTCCCAAAGGATAAAGACCGTACGTCGGTGCGCTGCCAATGCAGTAATGGAGCCCCAATGCTAGAGCTATCAAAATCAAGAACTGCATGATGTAGAGTGTACTCAGCAGAAAGGGATAAAGCTGTCCTGACAATCCTATGGGGGGATCCGGTTCCAAATAACCAGACCTGATAAGCGATGTAAGCAATCATGGCACCCAACTGTCGATACCCCTCCACATATTCTACCGAATCAAACACAGAAAGGATGTGCGACAAGGGTTACTACTATCACCCCAAGAGCGCTAACCCAAGATATGCCAAATATGTCTCGCTCTACCGCAAGTGAAGATAGCATAATCGGCAGTCTCCTCCTCTAAACCATATAAAGGACACGTAAGCTGGATCGACATGCCCTCCCAAAGAGTAGGGAACATGTAGGCAGATAGTCCCATACTAGTTTCCAGATGAAGAGCCGAACTCTATGGTGAATGGGAAGCTTCCAGATCCAAGACACATCCATCGTATGCCTGGGCTATGGCCTGTAAACCTCAATAAGATCCCTGATAGGAGCACGAGACATATAGGATCTCCTCCATAATCTGATGTCAGAGGTGTGACCCGAAAGAAGAGGAATAGAGAGTATGCGCCGATGGAGCTCCTCATCGAAAAGAGTGGACACCAAGGAGGTTTGCTAGGCATAGTGATCCTGAGTAATTAAATCAGTGACTCTCATTCCGCTAGGGATATCAGAGCTAACAAAGGTAGGCCACCGGGTCAGTGGTAGATCTGCAATCCACGTATCCCAAACAATGTCCACGAATCTCCATCACCAGTCATCCATGAGATGTTAGTCAGTATGGCCGGAGCATGTCAGCAGACCTCTTTCCAAAAGAAGTATCCACGAGTAGGCTGAGAAGCTGTATAAGGGGTTCAGTCTCCATATTTGGTATGCATAAACGAGCTTCACAAATAATGTGGATCAAGCAAGAATGCGTAGCATACCTAGCGGTCAAAGCCTTCCTCCTAACTGTAAGGGACTGAATCCCAAGCCCCCCTTCGTGATTGGCATACAGACAATGTTTCAAGCCAAAAGGTAGATACCATGACCGTCCTGTATGGAGCCCCAAAGAAAGTCTCGGAAGCATCTCTCCATTCTCTTCAGACAAGTCATCGGTATAGCTGCATTAGTTAAAATATAGAGAAGAAGGGAAGTACGCACTGAGCGTATAAGGGTAAGCCTAGCCATCATAGATAACCTTGTGACCTGCCACCCATCCAGCCGATTTTGAACTTGATGCTCAAGATCACTGAAATCGGTACTCCGCAGTCGTCTTCCCATAATAGGTATCCTCATATATGATAGATGGTCAGCCTGTACAGAGATACCCAAGATTTGCATGATAGTCTCCCTTATGGTAAAATTTGTCTTCGGACTGAAGCATATCATGGATTTACTAAGATTAACTTTTTATCCAGAGGCCCGACAATAAGACTGAATTACTGTAGCAAAAGCAGTAGCATTGTAGATAGTGGCCCTGCCTAAGAGGATGCAATCATCAGCAAATAAGAGATAAGAAAGTGAGGGCCCATGGGGGTCCGTGCTATAAGGGACAAAAGAGAAATCCTGCTGAGCTTGAGATAAAGCCCAAGATAAAGCATCAGCAGATAGAATGAATAGAAAGGGGGAAAGAGGACATCCTTGCCTCAGTCCAACAACTGAATGAAAGTAGTTGTCTGGCCACCATTAATAATGATAAGAAGGACAGCTGTTGAACACAAGCCTTAATCCAGGCAACAAAAGGGTCATCAAACCCAAACTCCTAAAGAGTTCGATAGAGAAAATCCCAGCTCAATCTGTCATAAGCTCTCTCCATGTCTAGCTTAACAGCCATAAGACACTGACGAGTAGAGGCTCGATGAAGAACATGCATGAACTCTTGAGCTAACATGACATTATCAGAGATATAATGTCCTCTAAGGAAAGCCCCTTGCTCAGGAGAAATAAGGTGAGGAACCATCAGTCTCAAGCGAGAGACCAAGAGATGAGCACAACCTTATATAAGGTAGTGCAGAGACTGATCGGCCGGTAGTGGAATGGAAGCATCAGGTCGTTTAAGCACCAGGGTAACAAGAGTTCGGTTCCAGTCAGGGGGAATAGTTTTAGATAGAAAGACTAGCTGGCTGGCCTGCACAACATCCTGACCCACAATATCCCAATACTGGTAGAAGAAAAAGGGTGGAAACCGTCAGGCCCAAGGGCCTTATTAGATCCAAGGTTCCATAATGCCATCCGAATCTTCTTCAAAGTAATCGGCCTGGTAAGAAGGTCATTCTCCGCATCAGAGACTTTATAGGGTGTCGCCACAGGAATGATAGGGAACCCATCCCCCATTCGCTCAGTCCATCTAGACTGAAAAAAGTGAAGAAGTTGGTCCCTGATAACCTGGATATCCTCCTAGAAGTTTCCCTCATCATCAGCTAGCCGCTGGATCTGGTTCGCCGCATAGCATTTTAAAGTGGCCTGATGAAAAAATCTAGTATTCTGATCACCTTCCTTGATCTACCGAATCCAAAACCTTTGCCTCCAAAAGATCTCCTACTGCCGGAGAAGGGAGTGGTGGAGCGCTAGATTGGAGCGGAGTGAAGTAAGATCAGAATCATTAAGACAACCATACTGATCTTCCTTAGCCTGGAGTGTGGCTATAATAATCTCAACCTGCTCAACTTGCCTAACAATGTCACCCACCTCCATCCTATTCCATCTAGATAGTTTGCGTTTGCAAGCTCCAGGCGCCTAGATAATCTATAGGTAGCACTTCCTCTAATAGGAATACGCCACACCTGAGAAATTAAGGTTCTGACAACAAAGTAAGATGTCCAAAATTTTTAAATTTAAACTGTCTCCTCTGCTGCGCATCCACGTCAGTGGAGGTTAGAATGGGATAGTGATCAGAGGCAATCCTGAACAAATGAGTAACAGTGGTATAAGGGTAACACTGAAGTCAGTTAGTAGTGGTCATGGCCCTATCCAATCTTTTCCAAACTCTAGCAGATCCCTGACAGTTATTACACCAGGTGAATTGGGCTCCCTCGAACCCCAAGTTCAGAAAGTTAGCAGAGGCTATGAAGGTCCTGAACTTAGATATGCCCGTAGACTCAACAAACTGCTTACCTACTTTAATTTCTTCTCATTAGCACCCACAATATAGTTGAAGTCACCAGCAATCAGAGAAGGAACACCCTGGGCAAGCAAGGACAGAATCTTGTCCCATAGCACTCGGTGCTCCCGAAAGTCTGTACTGGTATAAACACCCGAGAGAAGCCAAGGGACCGACGTCCCCTCAGAAATGACAAGAGCAACCTGCTGACTACAGCAGTGCAAAGCATCCACTCTAATATCGGCGTTCCTTCATAAAGCCAAGATACCACCAGATAAGCCAACAGACTCAATAGCGTAAGAAAACCAAGATCTGAAGAACTGCCTCCTAACATAAGCTAGACTAGCCCTACACAATCGAGTTTCCAACAAGACACAGATGTCAAAACTATGAAGCTGCATAAGCCTCCCAAAAGAGGAGCGAAACGATGGTTTCTTGGCTCCTCTCATATTCCAAATAAGAATCTTCATCTAGAGGGGAGGCCCAATCTGGTCCCCTGACATCTCAACATCAAAAGGATAGCTGGCTGGAAGTATGCCCTCCGTGGTCCCCTGACCAGAACTGTCCATAAGCTCAATAGCCACATCCAGCTGAATGGCCTTCTTGAGTAGAGAGACAGCAGAATCATGGATACATCTCTCCTGACCCAACCAGCTGGGTGACCTCAGTGTTAACTTCTGGGACATATACATCCTTGTCTCGGGTATGCTTGGACCTGTTTCCCGACTGAGTATTAGGCCCCTTCGAGGCATCCACGGATGCTGAAAAAGTAAAAGTGGATTGCTCTCCACCTTTACCGAAGATGGGTTTTTCCCCTTCCCTTTAGTGAGTGGTCTTGGAGACCACCCTTTGAGCCGAAGTCTCCACAGGTCGAGCTCTCTTGAGTGGGCCCGGATTGGCATCCTTTCGGGCCTTTGGCCAGCCAACCCATTTATCATAGCCCAAAAGGGCAAATGGGTTGGTGGCAATGTTAAGAGAGAATTGAGGCAGTGAGGTCTCGGCCTGATTAATTCCCTCAGACTCCATCAGCATAGCACTTTTGGACTGGCACGCTGCCCTTATCAACTCATGCCTTTGGTCCATCTTCACTGCAGAAGTCACTGGGGCATTGCCTGAGCTCTCAGTCTGGGCAATCCCCCCGCCACTACCAGCACGGCACCATCCATCCAGCACTCGACCCCCTTCAGCTCAGGACTATGATCAAGCTTTGCTGCAGCAAATGGTTTCCTCCTTGACTGCCAACGAGCGACCTTCCTTAGTGCTTGCCACCCATCAGACGAAATAGGGGAGGCCTCGGTTCCATCCTGAACCTGCTTACTAGTAACCACATCCTGAGCTTAGGGGGTCCTCCGTCACTGGAGAGCAGCCATCCAAGGTCCGAACGCGGGGCCGGCCGAAGAAGATTCAGCAGCCGGTACTGAGCCACAAGTTTCGGCTGGATGTAGAGAACCACATGAACCACATATACCCTCAAGGTGTTCGTAGGAGAACTGTTGCTAGAAGGGTGCTCCGCTCCCTCGCCCCCTCGCTCCCCATCGGAGGGGTTTGCTCAGGTCAACACAGATGCAAGCACGAGCAAACCTCCTGTGATGCCCCTCCCAATTGTCCCACATCGGATAATTGGGAGTTGGTTAAGTGGTTTATAACCGGTTAAGCAAGAAGGACAGGCACCAATTGGATCCCTTTTTGGGCTGTGGTGGCCCAAGTTGGTGTTGACCTTGTCCGTCTTGCTTTCTTGTAACGAAATGGGCCCATGGGCCCGGGTTGTTACATTATGGTATCAGAGCCATGCACCAGTCGGAAGTGCAGGAGCTAAGTGTCACACAGGACAAAGTGCTACATCCATGGGGGATGGGAGCCACCTCTTGAACTTGTGGGGGCCACCTCTAGAATCTTGCCTGCCTGGTGGTTGTGATGAATTACCCCTGGCGACGAGGACGTCGCCTCTGTTAAGGAGGGTAGATTGTGATGCCCCTCCCAATTGTCCCACATCGGATAATTGGGAGTTGGTTAAGTGGTTTATAACCGGTTAAGCAAGAAGGACAAGGCACCAATTGGATCCCTTTTTGGGCTGTGATGGCCTAAGTTGGTGTTGACCTTGTCCATCTTGCTTTCTTGTAACGAAATGGGCCCATGGGCCCGGGTCGTTACACCTCCCATGTTTCCTCTCCTTGGTTGAAGAATCTAGGAACAAGAAGATACCTGCCATTGATAAAATGGTGCTCAAGATCTCCTCTATTCAGAATTTGATCGAGAGCAATGGCAATCAAATCCAAAGCAGGGCAGTGGACAAAGATCCTTCCGATGGCACAAACTCCGGACACTGATCCTCCATGACTATCTGCTGACCATTAGCCATCCAGGGCCTTCCTAGAACCTAATCCTTAGCTTGGGGATCAGAAAATTGAAACATATAATGCCGATGAGCCAAGCTAATGGATGCAACCTCACTGGAGATTTCTGCTCGGTGGAACTCCCAAACGATGACCTCTAGAGATACCCATCGGGAGAGACTCTGAGCTATCACCGCCATCTTCCCCTAGCCACACGATTCCTCCTCCAAGGCCTGAACAGGGACCTGAACGATTTCAGGAAATTGACGCTCAAGCTCAGTGATTTCCGTCGGAGAGGGTGAAGGAGCCATCTAGACAAAACGATTGTCCAAGGCCTGATGCCATGCCCTCCCGACGTTCATCCCACCATCCGGGGCCGCTAGAGTAGCTGTCAAAGTGTTCGCCATCGTCCGTAGACAAGCAAATAGAGCCAGCAACGATGATCACTGGAGATTCATGTGTCTAGTATTGAATGTCTTTGGTTTATTTGCATGCATGCTTTCACCTTAAACGATCATCAAAATACAATGCAATTGCTTCCGGCCTTGCATTTCATCATAAAAGGGGCATCTGTACATTCTCCTATCATCTTTGTAAGTTCTTCTCTCATTGTTTGATAAATGCTGCTGGCTTTGCTTCCATTTGAAAAAAAAAAACATATGCATTCAATGTGACCTCTAGTTTTAATGTCTTTGGGGTATCTTAGGCTTGCCATTGGCGCATGCTTAAAAGTAAGTTAATATGAAGGAACCAATGGTCATGTTCAATTCTAAATTTTCTGATTATCTAGTAGAGTCTACTCTCCATGATAGGTGCTAAGAAAATGAATAATTTAGGTAGCTACTTAGGTGTCCCTCTAAAAGATGCAAGACTCAAACATGAAGTTATTTAACTTTTGAAGAATAAAATAAGTACTAAGTTAAAAGCATGAAAGTGAAGATCATTAGCCTTTGCATAGAGAGTTATTCTTATAAGATCAGCTATTTATACCATGCCTATTCATTTATTTGCTAATATAATTGCGCCTTTTAGCTTTATTAATTTTTACATATTATTCAAATTTTTTTATGGGAACATGGTATGAATAGAAGAACAATTCATATAGTTACTTCATATATATATATATATATATATATATATATATATATATATATATAGTAATAAATTAGAAATTTCTAATACATAGTAATAAATTAAAATTTTCTAATATTAGAACTTAGTAGTTTGCATTGATGCACAAGTTTCTGCATGAGACTCTTTGTGCAAAGTATTATTTTCATGATGATTGGTTGAATTGTACCATCTCTTTGTGCTTGTCAATACTTTTTTTTTTTTTTTTTACAAAATTATTTGATTGCTTAGCAATGAATGAACTATTAGTGTGATAACTTAACCTTGGTTTTCTTTTGTTCTTCTAAATTGAAAACCAATTCCATATATCATTTTCTACCATCCATTATGAAAGAAATGATCAACACATCTGATGATGCTGATCTGAATAATAATACCTTATGTTGGAGGCAAGGCTACAAATCTAAATCATTCTAAGAGCTATATTGACTATTCAGTGATGAAGGCAATGGGATGACGCATTATAAATTAAAGTATATTTGAAAACTAAAAGTACATTAGCATCTCTTGTAATTTTTATGGAAGCCATGGTCTGAAGATTTACCAAAGCTGCTCTTCTATCCTATAGAATGCAATTTATATACAATGCAAGAAGTTTAATCAGTATGAAGAAATAGTTCCACATCTATTTCTCTTTTGCAAAGATTTCAGGCTAGTTTGTTCTATGCTTAACTATAACTTTATTAGTCATTTCCAATCCATACAATATATACTATAATTTCTTATTCATACAATATACATACTGTAATTTCTTATTCAGAGGCCATCCAACGAAGAAAAGAGTAGGGACCAGTCTCTTCTTATTTATATTCTATGATTAATCTAAAAGGAAAGAAAAGTAGTCATTTTTTAATAGAAATAATTTAAGCTAATATATTTTATTAAACAAGCTATTGGACAGACTATTGAGTACCTTAACTTCATTCTATTTTCTAAGCCTAATATTCTTGGCATCTTATTCTCCTCTCCTTATAGAATTTAGTAGCAACATCTCAACTTACTTTGATATGTTGGCAGTCCTTCTTTATCAGGTTTTATGAAAGTTGATAGATTTATTTACCCAAATTTTGCAAGTACTAGAATTGTAATTTGGGACTATAAAAGAAAGACTATTAGTACTATGGCTCTCTCTCTCTTCTTACCTTTTCTATGCCTACTGCTGAATACATGATATGGTGTAAAAATAACCTTTCAGAACATCCAAGATAATAAAATTCTTTTAAAAGGAGATTCATCAATAGCTTAATTTGAGTGTGTGACTTAGTCCTGAATAGAGGAGAGGGGAGGAAGAAGATTCATGCAGCCGACCCCATGTAGTTGGAAAAAGGCTTAGATGAGTTAAGTTGAGTTGTAAATCCCTTCATGGCTGAATAGGAGTTTAAAGTACTTACATCCTTTTTTTTTTTAAGGAGCTTTACTCAATCATTGCAACTATTCCTTGCTTCCAATATATGTATGTATATAGAGAAGTTGTTAGAGTGAGTTTAGAGATTCATAAGCTTAATAAGAATATACTGCCATACAAGAGAAGATATGAGTTCTAATCTCTGTAATATACAGTAGATTCCTTCTTTATATAATAAGTACATGTATAGTTCTAACCTTCAAGATAACCAAAATCCAGAGCATTATTGAGAGAATTTAAGAAAGAGCCATGTTGAATGCAAGCGAGTTTAGGATTTTGCGATAAAGAGCTGATGAGAAACAATCCTTATAATTTCAGATATTTCTTCATATTAAAATTTTTTTACTCTTCTATCTCTAAGCCAATGAAGATGGCCTGGTAATCAAATTTTATTAAATTTCTATGTGTGCTCTCTTAATTACTCTTTCCTTTTTGGCGTTGATTTCTTCCAATCTACGCGCAAGAGCTTTCTCAAGCACAAAAGAAGCTAATCAAGCAAGATACTTCTTAGCAAATTGGAGACCAATAAAGGGACAAAGAACAATATGATCCATTGCTTTTCCTCCCCCAGCTGGCTCATGTTCTCGAAGCTGACTTACGAGGGATGGCCTTGATATTTTAAGTGATCCACATTCTCCGTTGCTGAAAAAAAGGTTCAGTATTCCACGCCCATTCTGTAAAGGCCTTGAAAGACTACTCGTTGGCTCCAATTATCAAATTACATTTGAGTTGAATAGTGTTAGATGTGAAACTGGATTCATATGAAGAGAAAAAGAGTATGGCACCAAAATCCTGGGGGCGGTGCTATTTATATTATAAGTTATAACCATGCACACGAAATAAACGTGTGAAGAATAGGTAGAAAAATTGTGTAAAATGGACTTGTTCGGTGTCTGAAAGAGGAGTTGGAGTTGGAATCTAAACTTTTTGACTCCATTCCGGTGAAATATTTGTGGTCAGATGGACAGCAAAAATCTTGAACGCCCAAAAGGGAGACTTGGACTTGGGATGGAGTTGAACATCTGAGATTCGCAATAATAATATAGCTACATATTTTATAAAAATAAAACCATAAATATTGGCTTAGGTCATGAAATAAGTTTATAATCACCAACATCTTGTATATATATAGAGAGAGAGAGGTTATGACTAAACCGCGTAATTGCACAGTAACTTATCACCTCTACCATGAAACGAATCAAATCGCTTGGCATCTGATCACTTTGGACCAAAGAGTTACAAAAGTAAATCCACTGGTTGCTATAATTTGATATGGCATGAACTGGCAGGCTTACCTAATGGCCATGAATGGTGGACAAAATCAAAAGAAGACATACTATGGCTGATCAAGTCACCATACATGTTCTTTTAAAAAGAAAAGAAAAGTCTCAGCTTAAAAATAAATAAATAAAAGATGACATCGACCAAAAATATAATTGCTATTCAATATAGAAAGACTTCACTGTCCTTTAAGAAATTTTATGGTTTTATTCGGAAAGGATTTAATGACAGTTCATCCTAATCATCCCATCATTGAGTGGATCAATCATAAGAGGACTCTTACAAATGCCTTTCCTAAATATCTCAAATAAAGAAGATCCAAGGCCACACTTCAAAACTATAGTGGTGATGTGAGAAGTTTTAGGTCTTTCTTTTTCTAAGCATCCAAGGATCATTTTAGAGAAAATCTTTTAAGCTTTTTTGTTTCTTCTCGTCTTCTGTTGAGCTACTAAGCATGAAAAGATCTTTGGGGAAAAAATTGGACCTTTTTTGTGTTAGTGTAGATTATGACTGTCTAATTGATTAGACTGAATATAGAGTTGCACTCTATATTCTTAAGACAATTTCGTTCCGCAACGGTACTTACGGTCTGTATGACGATTGGCTCGCATGATACAACAGTCTCCTTTGATAAATGCAGCATTACAATTCATCAAAAATATCAAACGAAGAATGTTTCTCTCTCTTTTTTATATGTACTATTGCTATACTTTCTTTAGAAGAGTATGTAAATGCCTAAGAGAATAATGGAATCGAATTGGATTGATTCCTATTTATCTATTTATCGCACACACATGCGTGGGTCCATTTATGGTGAACCTAAGGAACTTAAAGAAGAAAGATGTTTCTATAAAAGTGAACATTCCTTTCTTAATTTTTTCGATATGGGACTAAATGTTCTCTTAATTTCTCATTCACACGCATAAGGATGTAATGAACTTTCAAGACTTATTAGTATATTCAAGGCCTATTGGCCTATTTACCCAACATTCTGCTCTACCTTCTTTCCTTACATAAATATGTTCAGAATCATTAAAGATTAATATTTTACTAATTAAGCTATCATTTTTCTAATCAGTTCGCGTTCAGTTTCGCCAATGGAATCTCCTATTCAAGCAATACTTAGTGGCCCAATTAAATAGTCTATGGTCCTCTCCAAAAAGTATATAAAAGTTTACAGCTTAATTAAAACTTCTTAAACAGAGATCTACAGTCTCTCTGATAACCGAGCTAATTAATAGCAGCCACTGCACTGCTATGATCGTTGAGGAGTTCTATCGGAGCGTCCGGTAGCTTTGCTTTGAAGTGACGCTCCCCGGATTGCCCACGTTTCCGCCATTTGTGAGGATGTGGCTCCTTGGACAAAAAATAGAGATCTCTGGATCTCCATAGTATATCACGGCATGCAATGGCTTCCGTAAACGTGTCAGGTCAGCAGCCAAAGAAGAAGTAATAGTATTTAACTTCATCAGAGGGCAATCTGCCGTCGAGGCGAAGTTTTTTCCTCGTTTCGCCGCGTGGAAGGCGGAAATTTCTATTTGCACAGCTCGGGTTGGGCAGTGCATCTCTTCAATTTTTTTTTAAAAAAATTAAATTACCCTTGTCTTCTCTTCTTTTTTTTTTTTTTTTTTTTTTCGCACAGGCACCTCTCCCCCTCTTTAGCACCATCCTTTCATCCCTCCTTCTGTCCTCCATCTCCTCTCCTTTCATGCCAGAAAGAAAAGAAGACGATGCCGAAACTGAAGAGTGCAGAGGAAGAGAGGGGATGGGTAGAGGGACAATGCCGAGAAGAAAAGGGAAAGAGACGGAGCTCGAAAGGAGGGATGGGAGCGGTGCCAAAGAAGGAAAAGGAGAGGAGGGGCTATCGGAAAGGGAAGAAGAGGAGATGAGAGCCGGAAAGGAGGGATAAAGGGTGATGCCAGAAAGGGGAGAGGAGAGAGGGGGCATCAGTATCGAGAAAAGGAGGGAGAAGGAAAGAAGACGGAGTGCTAAAGATAGTTTAAGATTTTTTAAAAAAAAATTAGGGGAGTGCATTGAGCAATCCGAGCGGTGCAAATAAAAATTCCCGTGGAAAGCACAACATTTGACAAACTCGTAGACCATAGCCCAAGCATTCCATGCAGTGTTTTAAAAATCCCCGCCTTCTTCCTTTTCAGTCTTCTCCCCCCTTTCACTTTTTTTGGCACCTCTCCCCCCTCCCTAGCACCATCCTTCCATCCCTCCTTCTGGCCCCCGTCTCCTCTCCTTCCATGCCAAAAGGAAAGGAGACGGTGCTGAAACCAGAGAGTGTGGAGGAGGAGAGGGGATGGGTAGAGGGACAATGCCGAGAAGGAAAGGGAAAGAGACGAAGCTTGAAAGGAGGGATGAGAGGCAGTGCCAGAGAGGGGAAAGGAGAGGGGGGGCTATCGGAGAGGGAAGAAGAGGAGACAGGAGCCAGAAGGGAGGGATGAGGGTGATGCCATAGAGGGGGAGGAGAGGAGGGGGCGCCGGTGCCGAGAAAGGGAGGGGGAAGGGAAGGAGACGGGTGCTAAAGGTAGTTTATGATTTTTTTGAAAAAAAAAAAAATTAGGGGAGTGCATTGAGCAATCCGAGCGGTGCAAATAGAAATTCTCGTGGAAAGCACAACATTTGACAAACTCGTAGACCATAGCCCAAGCATTCCATGTAGTGTTTTAAAAATCCTCACCTTCTTCCTTTTCAGTTTCTCTCCCCTTCTCTTTTTTTTTTTTTGGCACCGGCGCCTCTCCCCCCTCCCTAGCACTGTCCTTCCATCCCTCCTTCTGGCTCCCGTCTCCTCTCCTTCCATGCCAGAAAGGAAAGGAGACAATACCGAAACCGAAGAGTGCGGAGGAGGAGAGGGGATGGGTAGAGGAACAATGCCGAGAAGGAAAGGAAAGGAGATGGAGCCCAAAAGGAGGGGTGGGAGGCGGTGCCAGAGAGGAGGAAGGAGTGGGGGGGCTATCGGAGAGGGAATAAGAGGAGATAGAAGCCGGAAGGAAGGGATGATGGGTGATGCCAGAGAGGGGGAGGAGAGGGGGGGGCTGGTGCCGAGAAAGGGAGGGGGAAGGGAAGGAGACGGGGTGTTAAAGGTAGTTTAAGATTTTTTTTGGAAAAAAAAAATTAGAGGAATGCATTGAGCAATCCGAGCTATGCAAATAGAAATTTCCATGGAAAGCACAACATTTGACAAACACGTAGACCATAGCCCAAGCATTCCATGCAGTGTTTTAAAAATCCCCGCCTTTTTCCTTTTCAGTCTTCTCCCCCATTCTCTTTTTTGGCACCGGCGCTCTCCCCCCCTCCCTAGCACCATCCTTCCATCCCTCCTTCTGGCCCCCATCTCCTCTCCTTCCATGCCAGAAAGGAAAGGAGATGGTACCAAAACCGAAGAGTGCGGAGGAGGAGAGGGGATGGGTAGAGGGACGATGCCAAGAAGGAAAGGGAAGGAGACGGAGCTCGAAAGGAAGGTGGGAGGCGATGCCAGAGAGGGGGAAGGAGAGGGGGGCTATCGGAGAGGGAAGAAGAGGAGACGGGAGCCGGAAGGGAGGGATGAGGGGTGATACCATAGAGGGGGAGGAGAGGGGGGCGTCGGTGCCGAGAAAGGGAGGGGGAAGGGAAGGAGACGGGATGCTAAAGGTAGTTTAGGATTTTTTTTTTGAAAAGAAAAAAATTTAGGGGAGTGCATTGAGCAATCGGAGCTGTGCAAATAAAAATTCCCATGGAAAGCACAACATTTGACAAACTCGTAGACCATAGCCCAAGCATTCCATGCAGTGTTTTAAAAATCCCGCCTTCTTCCTTTTCAGTCTTCTCCCCCCTTCTCTTTTTTTGGCACTGGCGCCTCTCCCCTCCCTAGCACTGTCCTTTCATCCCTCCTTCTAGCCCCCGTCTCCTCTCCTTCCATGCCAAAAAGGAAAGGAGACGGTGCCGAACCGAAGAGTATGGAGGAGGAGAGGGGATGGGTAGAGGAACGATGCTGAGAAGGAAAGGGAAGGAGACGGAGCCCGAAAGGAGGGGTGGAAGGCGGTGCCAGAGAGGGATAAGGAGAGGGGAGGCTATCGAAGAGGGAAGAAGAGGAGACAGGAGCTGGAAGAGAGAATGAGGGGTGATGCCAGAGAGGGGGGAGAGGGGGGCTGGAAGGGAGGGATGAGGGTGATGCCAGAGAGGGAGGAGGAGAGGGGGGGCGCCAGTGCCAAGAAAGGGAGGGGGAAGGGAAGGAGATGGGATGCTAAAGGTAGTTTAGGATTTTTTTTGAAAAAAAAATTTAGGGGAGTGCATTGAGCAATCCGAGCTGTGCAAATAGAAATTCCCATGGAAAGCATAACATTTGACAAACTCGTAGACCATAGCCCAAGCATTCCATACAGTGTTTTAAAAATCCAATCGATGGATTGAACCGGTCCAATCAAAAATTGATCGTCCAAAAAAAATCCATTGAATCATCTAGAATCGATTCAATCCGATTTTTAGACTTTTTTTAATTTTTAATTTAAATTAATTTATATTTTATTATTTATATTTTATTAAATTAAAATTAATTATAATATTATTTAGTTCGATCAAACCGATTTATTGGATCGAATTGGTTTAACCCATGACCCAAATATTAGGCCGTTGTTTGGTCCGGCTTTTAAAACATATTTTCAGGCTTAGGAATGGTGAAAAAAAAAAAATAAACGTGGCAGCCCGAGGGTCTTTGCTAAGTTTAATACGCATTCAACAACCATCATTAGGGCTAATGTTGGCTCCAAACTATTTCCAGTAATAATATCGGCCATGTCACGTGGATTTCCAGTTTTCAAACTACCACTAAACTTGGCAGAGATCTAGCAAACAAAGATATTCCTAATTTCTATCAAAGTTCTCTTCAAAAGCTAGCGCAAATCGGTAAATCAAACTTAATTAGTTTATATTTAAATTTCAAATTAGAGCTTTTTGAGATGGACTTAAGTCGTTATCTGATCCATCTGTAACTAGCTTAAACACTGAGCCCGTATAAGGTCCGAAATATTGATCTATTTGAATTTGATATATCCAAATTTTATCCTAAAACTTTATAATATGATGGTTCTTTTAAATTTTATATTAATTTTTTTTTGTTAATTATGCAAGAATAATCCTTTTTTATCATAGCAAATTTTTTAAAATGATTAAAATAATTATTTTAGTTGTTACTTATTTTATAAATATTTAAAATTTAAAAATTAATTTTGTTAGCCCAATTTTATCTTAAATAAATTGTTGTGAGTTAGTTGGATTGAGATTACAATGAGTTTTAGATTTGAATTCGATTTAAAGCTTGAAAAAGTTTTAGATCGAGCTCAAGTTAGGGCATAATCTGGCTCCATCTAAGCCATTAAAAGAAAAAAAACATCGTCCATATATTTTAATGCAATTGAATGAAACATCACGTGACAAAGCATGCATGCTAGAAACATCACGATAAGAATGGATGGTTTCATATAAAAATCTTTTGCATTTTTATAATAATACACTTCTTGTAAACAAAGAGAGAGCCATCATGCATTTTTGCTAGTCTTTTATGTGGTATTAACTCAGGGTGGTAAGGATAGCTTTATCAATAGTCTTATCTTTTGCAAGTAAAATCAAGCATATGAATCTCGCTTAAGATTTCAACAATATCATTTGTTTTAAATCCAATATGTGTATGAGTTCTGATTTCTTTCGTATTTATTTTTTAAATTATTTTGATTATTATCTTAATTCATTTTAGTCACATTTATGGGATATATATATATATATATATATATCGTTGGTCTTCTCTTAAATTAATAGGTCACTCAAGAATTATTATTCATAATTATAATAATTATAATGATGTTACCTTATTTTTAGTTAAACCGTTGCGCGGACGAAACCAAAAAGAAACCGGACCTCCGAGAGCCGGTCACGGCCAACGCCACCACCGCCCCCCCGCTCTCGCCAACAATTTTTACCTCTCTCTCTCTCTCTCTCTCTCTCTCTCGCATCGGTAGAAAGCGACAAGGGGCCGATCTTTGGCCCGTGGCTGGGATTCAAATTTTGGAGGCGGGACGGAGATTTCGAATCGGAGCTCGCCCTTGTTTGATTTCGAGCTCGCGGGATCTCTCGCCTTTTCTACTGCCGAGGCGAAGAGGGAAAGATCGGGAGAATAAGAGGGAGAGATTGGAAGTCGGATACAAGGGAAGAGGGAGGGAAATGGAGGGAATGATGCGGATGTCGAACAACACAAAAGGTCTCATCTTGGCCGTGGTTTCGAGCTCATTCATCGGGGCCAGCTTCATCTTGAAGAAGAAAGGGCTCAAGCGGGCCGGCAAATCCGGCATTCCTGCTGGTCAGAGACCCTTTCTCTTCCTTTCTTTCCTTTTTGATTTTTGATTTGGGGATAGATGGATATATGCGATGGAAAAATCTAATTTTGATGCAGTTAATGGCCGTTTATGGTAGAATTATAGATTTCACGCATGCTTGAATCTTGATGGTTTATGGTTCTCATATTTGCCCTTTTCTTGGGAATGATCCACAAGATGGCATTATCATCTAAAATTCGTGCATTGATTGCCCTATTCGTACATTAAGACTAATTTTACAAAAGGACATGGCTCTGCTTACGGTCTAGACAGTCCTGCAATGCTTTAGCTACTCTCCTTAATGTAATTCCAAATTCTAAGAATTTTTACTAGGTAGCCAGTGATCTAGATATGAAAACCTTGCCAATTTAGTAACATCATCATCTTCAAACACATAGATGCTGTACATGTTGATGTCTCCAACTTTTAATCAACACCTCTTTTACTTGAACACCTTCCGACCTAATAATTGAAGCTGGAATGATCTCACAATCACAAAACAAGCACGAATTTTTGGGTGCCTATCTATACTAATCAACTGGTATCTGCATGTTTTTGTGAATTTGCCATCCTCTGGTCCCTTCTTTTCCTTCATCTCGTTTTTAACAAGGCTACAAACTTTTCATTATGGTCTCTAGTAATAGCACAGACTCTCTCGTTGAAATGTTGAGCTGCTGACTCCTTAACTCCATATTTCCAACCCTTGCTCTCACTGATCCTCCAAGAAAATAGTATCTATCCATCGCCAATCTTCTTAACTTTGTAGATACTTCCATCTTTAACAAGCACACCACTCATTTTTATCTTTTCTCTCGCAAGGAGAGCATGAAGAAAAATTAAATAAAACAATTTTAAAAAAATATTTGAATAGATGGGGATCAAGATAGTTAATTACTTAATATTTCCTCTTGTATGCATCAAATGTGCTCGGCTCTTATATGCAAATATTGCTCAATAACTCTGCTTTGCTGCATAAGCATCTTCAAGAACCAACTTTGACTGGCTATTCATGAAAAGCAACCTCATCTCCTTTCTCTTCATTTCCATGCTTTCAAGCAAATGTCATTGTGAAAGACCAATGGAAAATCATTAGTTCTTTTGGTGAGTTTCCATGATTGTGAATTTCTTCTCTTTTTTTTCAAAATTTTCCATGCCTTATAATGCATCTTTTGCCAAGGTGACAAACCAAAACAATTTTTATAAAATTTTCTACTTCTCTTGATGGGATTTCATCCACTTTATGGTCCATTGAGATTACTGGCCCCATTCTCTTTTTTTGCAAAATTTAAAGGAAAAGGCAAATATTTGGTTGGAGAAGAAATGTCAAGAAAATTAATTCTAGTAAATTAAAAAGTGGAGGAGAGAGGACATAATGATAAAGAAAATGTCTAACAAACTTACACCCTACAGAGCATGCAAGCGTCTCATTGTAGAATTAAGTACCTTCTAAACTTGAATTATGCATATATAGTGCATCTTTGGTTTGCAATATATGGGGAAGAACAAAGGAAAGAACAACAGAAAAAAGGACAAAACATTAGGAGTGCAAGGCATCTGGGTTGTAGTTTCCAATTCTTATGTGCCAGGAGTCCTGAAATGGTTATTGTCCATGACATAGGATATTCGCATAAAAACGAAACATTCAAGCTGCCATATGTTACAAATGCTTTTTGAAACCCAAATTCTAAAAGTAATTGAAACTATATTCTTTTTTTTTCCTCAACATGAAACCAGTTATAGATTATGGTCTCTCTGCAGAAAAGTTATTCAACTAGTCAGACTTTTGATTTTTTATCCTAGAATTTATTTGTTTCTTATTATTGGAAATTTATACATTCTTTTATGATTACCAAATTCTTGCCTATTTATAAATCATTTTTCAGGGGAAAAGTCACTTGTTGAATGTCAAAGCTGATTCTGAATGATTTATTATTTGTATCATTCTGAACCATTCCTCACTTGCTTTTCAACCTACAAACTTCAATCCTTATTTTCTTTCTTGTGGTTCAGATTCTCTCATGAGGTTGAGATTGGTGTGGAGATACAATTGTCATATTGTCTTCTAATAGGATTCACGCTTTCATTGGTAGCCAGGGAAAAACCACCACATCTTTGTTGCCACTTCTTTGTGTTTAGGTGTTGAAAGATTATTTAAGCAAATTCTATCTAAGAAAACATCGTTTCTTGGTGGAAAATAACAAATTAGTTTTCACTTTTTATTTTTTTTCCCATTTATTCAGTTTCCTTTGCTTAGAGGGCTTAGAATTAGAGGGCTTAGAATCACCATTAACTTTAAGAAATAAAAAGCTATGCAATGCATAGTGTTATTTCAAACTAACGAAGTGCTGATATTCAAACAGTGTATCAATCTTCTGATCTTCTATGCTATTCTTCTACCAAGACTTCATTTCTTTCCTGTGCATTTCAACTTTGTTACTGATTATTCCCTTATTCCTTTCATACTGTAGGTTTTGGAGGGTATGCATATCTATTAGAGCCTTTGTGGTGGGCCGGAATGGTAACGAGTAAGCTCTTTGTAGATATCAAGTTCATAACTTATCATATTCAAGATTTTTTAAAAAAAATTATTAGTGTTAGGAGAGTGGAAAAATTTCTTTGTCTGAACTCAAATTTCTTTATAACCAGTGATGATAGGGGAGGTGGCAAATTTTGTGGCTTACGTTTTTGCCCCTGCAGTTCTTGTAACTCCTCTTGGTGCATTGAGTATTATTGTCAGGTAAAAGTAAGAAAACATTTTTCTGTCTTAATAATATTAATTGGATCATATTGATCCTGAGAATTTATATTTTTGATGGACTGAGCAGTGCTGTTTTGGCGCACTTCATGCTGAAGGAACGATTACAGAAACTAGGTGTTCTGGGTTGTATATCCTGTATTGTTGGTTCGGTTGTTATAGTAATTCATGCACCTCAGGAGCATACTCTGAGTTCTGTAGAAGAAATTTGGAATCTAGCTACTCAACCTGGTATCACAGAAAAATTTCTTATTTTTGTACACTATAGTTGCTTGTCAAACACTTTGACAGTTCCACAATGTAATTAATTTCTCTTCTTGCTTTCTGCAGCATTTTTGGTTTACTCTGCAGTTACATTATCAGTGGTATTGGCATTGGTGTTATACTTTGAACCCCGTTATGGACACACCAATATATTGGTTTACCTGGGCATCTGCTCTCTAATGGGCTCACTGACGGTAAATCGTGTTTCCTTGAGCTCACAAATGTGAATCACATGAACTTGGTTGTCAGAATTTTCTTTTCGCATTTAATGTGGTAAACTTCTTCTTGTCTTGTTCATCCTCATGTTCAGTTTCTTTTTGCTTGATGGTGCACAGGTTGTTAGCATCAAGGCAATTGGACTTGCAATAAAACTTACACTGGAGGGAATAAGTCAGATTGCTTTTCCGCAGACATGGCTATTTGCCACAGTTGCTGTTGTTTGTGTCATCTCTCAATTGAATTACTTGAACAAGGTCTGTACAATATGCATCTTGTTGGATGTTATTATTGATATTTGGTGTCTCTGTTAGTTAAAGCGACAGCCTATAAGCCTTTTTCTTGATAATAGCTTCTGCTCATTTCCAGCCTGCAATACTCCAGATTGCATAGCTATTTAGTTTTCATAAAATTTACATTATCTAACAAGCCTATATGAGGTTCCTGATATGTTTTGTTCCAACTTCGAAGGGTTTGCTCATAAGACTTTACTTGTCGACAATCTTAATATGTGTTTTCATATATATGAGAATATTCCTTTTGATGCTTTTGACCACAGAACCTTTGTCTAGTTATGCCTTGGTCTAAAGCTTGTTCAACAACAACAACAACAACAAAGTCTTAACCCCAAACTAATTGGAGTCGGCTACTTAAATCCTTTTTCTCCATTTAGCTCTATTCTAAGTCGTAATTATTGTTCAATGTATTTATTTTTATTTGTCTCGTTTCGTTCAAATTTTCAGATGTTATCTCTGGATACTCTTTGCAGTATATAATGGTTTAGAGCGTGACTACTCTTAATTGCTTCATATTGTGCCAGTTGATGGTCCTTTATTAGTGAAATACAGTTATGGGCAATATCTGCAGACTTTTACTCCCAGAATTAATTTGTCTTGGCATGGAAGGCTCAACATGATACATAAAAAAATATTATTTCTTACATGGCTATGGTTCTAGTTTCTCAATTTTTCTTTTCTATGACCTGATGTGTATCAGTGTATGTGAATTTATACTCATGGTTGAATTTTGTTTTACCTGCAACTACCTCTCTCCATCTTGTCACCTCTCTCCATCTTGTCTATCTTCTTTTTTCTTTTTGTTTCTTTTTTTTTGTTTTGTTGTTGTTTAAGAAAAATAACTGTGTCTAGGAAATAACATTTTTTTCTTTTTTCTATTTCCTTTCCAATCAGAAATAACATTTTTACTCACATTTTTCCTACTTTTCCTTCACAATATCTTTATTCCCATTGATACTACCTCTTGATCTTTCCATATATACTTATATGATTCCTTTAACCATATTTTAGTTATTCTTGATGGCCTTGATTAATGACTACCATCCCATCTATAGGATCAGCATTTGTTCTAAGAACTTGACCTCTGTATGTGCTACTCGTGCAAATTTTCACTCTTCTTTTCACCTTTGATCTATTTTACATTTTTATTTAAAAATATCAGTGAGAATATATTCTGCCCCCTCTGACCTTCATTCTACATGTCCTAATACCATTTCACTAATATTTTATCTATGCTACTTTCAAGGCCTCTCGTTTTTATTTCTATTTCCTTATATTGTATGACTTTGAATACCTACTTTCTTCTGAAAGAAAACACCAACTTGCTTGTTTGTTTTTCTTTCTTTCTGCATCTACTCTATTTAGTTCCCAGCACTGTTACCTGTGTGTGACTAGATGGTCCTCTTTAGCAAATATTTCCTTTCCCTTTTTTAAAAAAATAATTTTTCTGAGCCTTCATAAAAATGACTGCAGAACATGACAGCAACACATTTTTCCCTCACTTGGCATTTTATAAATTACTAAACCATCAGCACCACTCAATAACTAACAATCTCTCAGCTATTTGGCTCACCCTGCTGTTTCTTTAATCCAGTTGTTTTCCTAAACATGCACTTTTTGGGTGCATTGTATTTTTGATTTTCAAGAGTTCTACTTTAGCGCCTATGGCACATGCTGTGTTTCTCTGTAATTATATGTTGCTTACGTATGATTGGCTGACACCATTGAAGTTCCAGAACTTGGAGTGCTGCCTATGCTTAAAATAATGAATTTCAACTTACCATGATGTATTTCATGGGATACATAAAATCTGCCATTATGTGGGTTGTGTTTTGAAATTACAGTTTTTTCTCTGTTTTTCTTGGAAAAAATGGCATGCATTAAATCTATTTATAAGTGCTTGGCTCTAGCACCAACCACAAGGACTACATACAGACAGAAGGAGAATCTCTCCATTTTTCCCAAAACAAGGATTAAATATAATTAAAAAGGAAGTATTTTATATTTGCAAAGTAGTGCTCCTTTTCTTTTAACAAATAATATTTCTGCAATCTTTGGTTATCAGTTTTTGCATGGCTCGCTCTGGGTAGGAATTATGTTTGTGCAATGCATGCTTGATGAAAATAATACCATTGTGCAATAGATGACATGCCTAATGTTGGCAATTGATGTATACAATTCGTCAGCGAATTGCTCACACAGTTTTATCAGGAGTGTCTGCATCTTTTATCTTTATAATATAATGATTCTACATGTTACCTTTCCCAGGCACTTGATACCTTCAATACAGCAATTGTCTCCCCAATTTACTATGTTATGTTTACCACTCTCACAATAGTGGCAAGTGCAATAATGTTCAAGGTATGTGTTAAAAATATGTATGTATTAAAATGCTTTGGTTGAGGCTTTTTTCTTATCCATTTTCTCAATTGCTACAGGATTGGTCTGGTCATAGTGTAAGCAGTATAGCTTCTGAATTATGTGGGTTTGTAACTGTTCTTTCTGGGACAGTCTTATTGCATACAGCCAGAGAACAGGAAATGGCTCCTGCAACAGGTATGGACAGAGTGACTGAATATAACAATAGCATTAATACAAGAAGTTGATTTTATTGCATCAAGTTTTGAAAAGTACATCTAAAATCTTTAGGATTAGAATCAGTGTGAAACCCAAATTTAGTCCTACATTGGGTAGAAAAGAAATGTCATATGCTTATAACTCAATCCACTTGCTACCCATTAATTTCCCCTCGAGTTTTTGTACCATATGATTTTGACTTATTTATAGGCTAATTGAACCAGTAGGTGGGCTTAGGGCATTACAAATGGTATCAAAGTCGATCCGAGTATGCGGAAGTTGGTGGGCATAAGAAGAGTGTTACCCATGGGACGATGGTAGAGTTTTGTTATGGCGTAGAGCCACCTTGAAGCACCAATGATCCGGCTCAGGAGTAGATTCTGATTAGCTTATGGATGAGGATATCACATTATAAGGAGAGAGATTATGATACTTCAAATTTAGTTCCATATTGGATGGAAAAGAAATGTCTTATGTGCTTATAATTTAAGTTCATTTGCTACTTATTAACTTTCATTTAAGTTTTTGGACCACATGATTTTGGCCTGCTAATAAGTTAATTAGATCACTAATCTGTCTCTCATGTCCCTTTCTTTAAACTACAAAATGGAGCTACATGTCCAGCTCATTGAGTCTTGGACCATGGATATGGTTTGTCAATGGTTGCACCATGAGAGGGTCTTAGACATAATTAATGCCTTTAGAATTTCTCATTAAATCTTCTTACTAATGAGATGGCTGCATATTTGCTCCAAATTTGCTACCTTTCTCATTTCTTTGAGTAACACTAATATCCACATGACCATTTTTTTTTAATGATTTGACATACTTGAATGTAATATTCCCTTGAAATTACCTTGCCCGTCTTCAGAATAAATATGCCTGAATCAGACAGCAATCCTGTTTTCATAAATGTTACATCTCTTTCATGGCTGGTCAGATCTTTTTCATCACTTATGCACAGTTGTTTAGATCTTTAAAATTCAAGTCACCTTCCAAGGTGCAAGATCTCTACATTTCCCTCCTTGAAATATTTCTGAAAGCTTTTATAATGATTAAATAGTGCGGGAAACTGTATATCTATCCAATAGCAGCCAGCTAAAACTGAAACACGAGTCACATTTTGCAGTATGGGCTACTGGCGGCATGATTTCAGGGATGGTTATTTGCACATTCTACAAGATATGAACTTTTATCTACATGTTTTAATCTAATGATTTACTTTGGCTTCTGAACACAGCTTCAATATCTTGGTACATCAGTAGAGGATCTGCTGACACATTGAAGAATGTTGAGGACGACCATGTTGTTATGTTACTGAGTTCGGATTCTCCAGATTACGTCAAGTGATTCTGCATCTTGTTGGCTCCTGGTGGAAGCAGAGTTGGGTTATTGTCATTTACTTCAGCACTTCGTTCTTTCATGAAGTTGGAAGTTGAGTGATTGCATGGAAACAGGCAGAGTTTGTCGATCAGCATTGCAGAGGGTACAATACAGCCACAACCAGTGAATAATTCTTTTGGCAATTTTGCAAACCATGTTTTCTCTGTAGATAGTTGCTTGTAAAGTAAACTGTTGTGCTCAAATAATGTCGTTCACTGATTCAGACATGCCCATTAGTCTCGCATTTTCATCTGGTCACTCAATCAGGGCATATAACTATTGCATCTCAGATTCCTGAATAGAGATAGGCACCGGATCATGCCGCTCATGGGCCACGGCCCGGCAGGAACCGGGCCGTGCTTGGCACGGCACGATACTGTAGCCATACCATACCGAACTCAAAAAATCCAGCTACGGCACGGCCCGCCAGGGAGAGTCGAACCTCAGAGGCTCATGCTCAAAAAACAGCAGCCTTCTTCCCCCAATCTTCCTTCTCCATGGTTCAGGCCCGGCGAGGCTGCAGGGGCACGCCACCGGGCCTAGGAGGTGGCCGGCAACCTCCATCGATGCTGGGTGAGAGTCCGATGGGGGACCGAGCATGGAGAGAGGAGGAGAGGGCCAATGCGGCTCTTCTCCTGGGCGGGAGCCAAACATTGGTTCAGGCCTGGCGGCGTGTTTGCCGTCTTGTTGGGCTAAGAGGTGGTCGGTGACCCTCACCGGCGCTGAGCGAGCGTCCGATGGGAAACCGAACGTAGGAGAGAGGATGAGAGGGCCAAGGCGGCCCTTTTCCTGGGCGGGAGTTGAACCGCATTGGTCCAGGCCTGGCGGCGTGCTTGCCGCCTCGCCAGGCCTAGGAGGCGACCGGTGACCCCCATCGGCGCCGGGCGAGCATCCGGTGACGGTCGGGTTGGTCGGTGGTGATCGATCAGCCATGCACAATAATAGCATCACGGGAAATTCGAAAGAATGAAAGAGAAAGAGAGAGGGAGAGGAAGGCCGCGACGGCGGTCGGCTCTAGGCCGGTCGCCAACGATCGAGCAGGCTCGGGAGAGGCCGGCGACGACCCTGGCCGTCGGCATGAGCCCCCCTAGTTCATATGAACCAGGGAAAAAAAAACAGGGGATTGGGGGAGAATTATCTGGGCCTCTGGCATGGCCCTAAAGGGTCGTGCCTGGCCCGACACGTGGGCCACGTGCTGTGCCGATTTTTTCCTTGACGGGCCATGCTGGCACGGCCCGTTTGGAGGTACGGACTGATGGGCTTGGGCCATGCCAGGCACGGCCCAGTGCCCACCTCTATCGTGAAGGGGATGATTCAATCTAGTTCCATTAAATGGTAAGCTCAGGGCCACTATCTACAATGCTTCTGTTTTTGCCACAATTATTCAGTCTTATTGTCGGGCTTCTGGTCAGAAAGTTAATCTAGTAAATCTTTGATTTGCTTCAGTCCGAAGACTGACCTCGCTGTTAGGGGCTCTATTATGCAAATCTTGAAAATCTCTGTGCAGGCTGACCGTCTTTCTATCTGGGGATTACCATCATAGGGAGACGGCCGCGTAGTACTGATTTCAGTGACCTTGAGTGCCGTGTTCATGACCGTTTGGATGGATGGCACAGGTCACTGGGTTATCTTTGATGGCCAGGCTCACCCTTATTCGGTCTGTGCTTTACTTCTCTTTCGATCTATATTTTATCTAACGCTGCTATTTCGGTGTCTTGTCTGAGGAGGTTGGAGAGATGTTTCTGGGATTTCCTCTAGGGCTCCATGCGGGATGGTTATGGTATCCACCTTATAGCGTGGGACATTGTTTGTATGCCGATTTCAGAAGGAGGGCTTGGGATCCACTCCCTCATAGTCAGGAGAGAGGCTTTGACTGCTAGACATGCTTCGCAGTTCTTGCTTGATCCGCACTATTTGTGGAGTTCGTTTATGCGTGCCAAATATGGAGACTGGACCCCTTCTACTTATTCTCAGTCTATTCGGGGATATTCTTTCTTTTGGAAAGAGGTTTGCCGTCATGCCTCGGCCATTCTGTCTAACATCTCGTGGATGATTGGTGACGGTGCCTTTGTCGATGTTGTTTGTATACATGGATTGCAGACCTTCCCCTTACCCGGTGGTCTACTTTTGTGAGCTCTGATATCTTTAGTGGAATGAGAGTTAGTGATTTAATTGCTCAAGATCGTTATGTATAGCAACTCTCTTTGGTATCCACTCTGTTTGGTGAGGAGCTCCGTCGGCGTATTCTTTCTATTCCTCTTATTTCGGGTCATATTTCTGATACCACTTTATGGAGGAGATCCTATTCGACTCGTGCTCCTATCAGAGATCTTGTGAAGGCTTACTCTAGATGTATCTTGGATTTGAAAGCTTCCCATTCACCCCAGAGTTCGTCTCTTCATTTGGAAAATGGCTTGTGACTGACTCCCTACTTGCTCCCAGCTCTCTAGGAGGGGTATGTCGATCTAGCCTACGTGTCCTCTATGTGGGTTAGAGGATGAGACTATTGATCATGCTATTTTTTGTGCGGTAGAGCGAGACTGATTTGGCGGATCTCGGGGTTTTGTTTCTTGGGTGATAGGAGTAACCCTAGCTGCAACTCTTTTCTGTGATTGATCAGGCTAGACATTCGGAGGGGCATTTGGAAGGCGGGTACCACGATTGCTTAAATTGCTTAACAGGTCTGGTTATCTCGGAACCGAATTATTTTCTCTGATGAGGATACTCCCCCTCATAGGCTTATTCAGATTGCTTTGTCCCTTTCTGCGGATTACACCCTTCATCATGCAATTCTTGGTTCTGATGACCTTGGAAGCTGGGGCTCCCCTGCTGCCTTGGCAGCGTACCGGCAGACGGTCTTTATCTCTTGGGAGCCCCTACCCCTAGGGTTTATTAAAATCCTTTGATGGGATTGTTCGCGGCAGAGTTGCTGGTTCGGCTTTTGTGATTCATGGGTTGGCATCTAGTGAATTTGGCCTTCTCGACCTTTCGGTGCCTTTAGTGGAGTTGTATATGGCGTGGACTGGTATATTCTATGTCATTCGCAGTCTGGGGAGTCGCAGGATTATCATTGAGGGGGACTCCACTATTGTTATTAGCTAGCTCCGTCAGACTCTAGTGACCAGTTCTCTTCCATCCATCTGCTTTGCGACATTCGGGCTATGCTTCTCACTTATTTTGTATGCTTACTCACTTAATGATGGGTGATCAGATGGTAATCAGTTTTAGGTGGTTTGAGCCTGTGAGATCAAAAAGAAAATAATAAAAAAGAAAGAAGGCTTGCTTAAATTGATTTGTAGAATTTGAACAAATAATGGTTTTATTTTTGTTTTTTCTTTTATATTTTCATAGAACGGGAAAACGGTAGATCCTAATTTTCATGAGGCCCGAGTTATTGGCTGTTATTATCATCAAAGTTAATTGCTTTATTGTAGGGACCAATTAAACGTATGGAACAGTTCAAAAGCGGACAGCTCATTGATTGGATATAAAATTTTGCCCTATAGTGATTTGATATTATTCGGTGCGCCCAAATAATTTAATCGATCTGATACTATTCATGCACGCCGAAGCCTTATTTAATCACAGTACGTGGAAGAGCTTTATTGAGAAAAGGATTTTATTCATCGGCTGTCAAGTAATGCTATGCGACCTATAAAATGATATTTATTTATGCAGTCAAAGTTGTTGGTTGAACAAACTTGAATAATATGTTTCAGCATGAAGATCACCAGATGTATTAGGAAAGTTTATTAATCTGTCACTGATCGATTTATGTATATGGGAATTTATATTACAAGTAGACGTCCTCATTGTTTGGCTTTTCTGAGCTTAAGAGGAGGGTTCGTCAGCGTCTTGAGAGGTGACAGGTCACTAATTTATGTATCTTCTTTCGAATGCTGTCATTCCGATTACCTGTCTTAAGAGGATTGAAAGATGCTTCAGAGACTTTCTTTGGGCCTCTATGCAAGATGGTTATAGCATGCATTTATTATCCTTGGATACGGTCTATATGCCTATCCAAGAAGGTGATCTTGGAATTCAGTCTTGATTTCTCTTAGAGCCGCAGTGTCTGTGGATCTCTCTGATGCGAGCGAGGTATGGTGAGTGGACGTCCGGCTCACCCATTCTGTCGATCCGGAGATCTTCCTCCTTTTGGAAGGAGGTTTGCAATTATGGTCAGTTTATCCTGGAGAATGTTTCATGGATACTTGGATTTCTGAGCTCTCCTTTCGCGGTGGCCCTCTTTTATTAATATGGAAGCCCCCTCCAGTTTAAGGGTTAAGTATTTGATTTCCTTGGATCCCCCTCATGGCATATCCCCATGATGACCTGGTTATTTGGGGAGGAGCTTTCTCGGCGGATTCTATCTATGCCTCTTATGCCTGGCTGTGATGGTGATTCTAGGCCGTGGAAGAGATCTTGTCTCTCTAGGCCCCCCACTAGGGACCTTATGAGGAGCTTCAGGCCTCAGTCTCAGCGCACGGAGGATGCTGCTTGGATCTGGAAGCTTCCCACCATTCCTAGGGTTCAGCTTTTTATTTAGAAGCTTCTATGGGGCTGCCTTCCTACGTCTGGTCTTCTCTCTCGGAGGGGTCTGTCTATTCAGCCGATCTGTCCTCTATGTCGGCAGGAGGAGGAGACTGATGACCACGCTATCTTTCTATGTCCCAGAGCTAGACGGATATGGTATCTGATGGGTTTTTCTAGCAGATTGAAGCTATGGCATCTGCGCTCCTCCTTTTTTCATGATATTCGATGGGGATCTCAGCATAAGCGTGGTCTATGGACAGTCACGGCATATTAAATTTGGCTGTCAAGGAATGAGCTCATTTTTCGAATGTCACTGCTTCTCCTCATAGGATTGTAAGGAAGATTAGAACGCTGATGATGGACTATGCCCGTGTCTTTTCTGGTGTTGGTTCTGACTCCTCTGGCCGCTGGGGTTTCCCTGCTGCTTCGGTAGCGAACCGGTATCCGGTTTTCATTTCTTGGGAGCTCTTCCTCTAGGGTTTGTCAAAATCAACTATCCGCGGTGGAGCTGCTGGCTCTGTATTCATCATCCGTGGGTTGGCGGATGATTTGTTGGGCGGAAGGTTTTAGTTCTCTTGACTCTTCTGTCAAGATGGCTAAGCTTGCCGCTTGGCTTGGGCGGGAGATTCTTCACGCTCATAGGATCATGATTGAAGGTGATTCTATGACGGTCATTTCTTGGATGCAGAAGGAGAATTGTTTTGAGGGTCCCTCTTAATCCAATCCTGAAGGATATTTGGTCTATTCTGCGCGTGACTGGCTCTGTCATGATCCGTCATATATATCGTGAAGCCAATACGGTGATAAATTGGATGGCTACTTCTACTCTATAGTTCAAATATAGGTTCATATATTTTATTTTTTAATATATCTGAATTGATTCATACGAAACTATGTGATTGCACGTTTGTAAAAGAAAAAATTAATAGTAGAGTTTAGTAAAATTTATCTACATTTATTTGGAGTCAAAAATTAAAAAAAAAATGTTAAAATTAGTTTCCAATTAGCTGTCAGCCAGATTTGATGAGATTGAGACAACTCCAGAATTATTTAATATAATCCCACACCTAACACCATCAAAAGAAATAAAAAAAATAGAAACATTTATTTACGCTCAAACTCCACACCAAACACAACAACTTAATTCCACACACCAAACGCACCCATGGTTCTAAAATTCCACATATATCCTAACCATTGAGCAAGCATTTACGAAAAAAAGAGTATAATAATAGACTTTAAAGCACCGCAGCGCAAGACCGCAAGCGATGCAGCTCCGGCCATCATCAGATAGATGGCACGTCTCTGTAAAGGCTATGTTTGGATGGAAAGAAAGGTAGAAAGAGAAAAAAAAAAAATGAAGGAAAAAAAATATTATTTTTTTTTCTTTAACGCTTTCTTTGAATAGAGAAAAAAATATGAAAAAAAATAAAATATATATATATTTTGTGTTTAAACGAGTAGAAAGAAAATAAAATAAAAAAATTAATAATTTATAATGATAATAATATTTTATATAAATAATTACATATCTAATATTTTTTAAAAATAATTAATATTAAAATTAAAAATAATAAAATATTTTTAAATTTTTCTTTATAATCGCTTTAATTTAAAAAAATAAAATTAGATGAAATCTAACTCTCTTTTTTTTTTTTTTTTTTTTTTAAATACTTGCCTCTCCATCAAATGAAGTGCAAGCTTTATCACCGTTTAGAGTGATTACCTAATCTTGTACCCTCCAGGTCCCACCCAACGTCACATTTACGACTATTCCACCCCTGGGCCGAGAACTTCCCGTCTTACAAAATCAGAGAGTAGGGTCAGGCACGATTGCACGCACCCTCCAAGGCCACTCTTTTTCACCATAAAGAGAGGAGAAGGAATCGAGGGCACGGTAGAAGACGAACAGAGTGGTCCCACCTGCTCTGTCCTTCTCAAAAACCCGGTTCTCGGAAGAAGGGCCGGCCAGCCCACTTGAGGTGTCTTTTTAGCTTTTTTTTTTTTTTTTTTTTGGTAATATAATAGCGTAAAACGTTAAGCATCGGTCAGGCAGGCGACAGAAACGCGTCCATTTAATCTGTAAAGCTGGGCGGCTTAAGATCCATCCAATTTACTACAACTTGAGGTCAACTTTATCCCTGGATTCTATATTTTTCACATTACCTTAAATATTTAAGACAAAAGAGCTATAAACGAAATACAAAAAACAAAAAAAACAGGGGCTTTCTTGAGAGGAAGGCGAAGAAAAATTTGCCCTTCCTTAAACTTAACTCCTTAGATATTATATTAAAAAAAAAAAAAGGTTAGGTGTGGACGAGCAACAATCGAACCGCCAATGGGAGAAATGGCGACTGAAACGATTTCTCGCCTCCTCGTTATTCCTCTGCTTTTCCTTAGAGAGATTTATAGCGATCCACGCCATTTTACGACGCTCCCTCTATTACACTATAAAAGGCAGAGGTTTTACCCAAAATAATAATAATAATAAATGAAAAAAAAATCATATCTTAAATAAAAAAAAATAAATAAATAAAATGAAATTTCGAAATCCGATCACGAATGCAACATCCAAACCCTAATTCCAAACTTTCACGGCGCCGCAATGATTGTTTCTTAACAAAAACTTTTATTATTACGCTTGGTACTCAGAAGTCTACATGCATATAGAGCTCTATCTCTCTCCTCCTTAACAACAGAAGCGAAAAGCACACCACACCACCACCACCACCAAGCCGCTAAGAACCCTAAAACGTTCAAGATAAGATTAGACGACATCAAACGAGGATTATTACCACTTGTAGGATGAGAAGAGGAATAAGACGAGGAGAGGGATTTAGGGTGGAGATAGATCTCTCGATCTAAGAGAGCTGGCCGCAGTCGGCGACGGTGACGGTCTTGGAGGTCCTCCCGCTCTGAGAGCCGACCTTCTCGATGGCCCTCACAACCTCCAGCCCCTCCACCACCTGCCCGAACACGACGTGCTTCCCGTCGAGCCGAGGTGGTGGCGGTGCAGACGAAGAACTGGGACCCGTTCGTGTTGGGCCCCGCGTTCGCCATCGACAGCACCCCGGCGCCCGTGTGCCTCTTGACGAAGTTCTCGTCGGCGAACTTCGCCCCGTAGATCGACTCACCGCCGGTGCCGTTCCCGGCGGTGAAGTCGCCGCCCTGGCACATGAACCCCGGGATCACACGGTGAAAGGTCGATCCCTTGTAGTGGAGAGGCTTCCCGGACTTTCCAACGCCCTTTTCGCCAGTGCACAGGGCTCGGAAGTTCTCCGCGGTGCGGGGGACCACGTCAGCGTACAGCTCCATCACGATCCGGCCAGCCGGAGCGCCGCCGATCGCCATGTCGAAGAAAACTTTGGGGTTCGGGGCCATCTCCGATCAAATGGATGCAAGGTCAGGATTTCTAGGGTTTCTAGGGTTTCTCTGGTGCGACGCAGGGAGCCGGGCTTTGCGTGGTTATATAGAGGAGATGTTGGTCCGGGATGGATCCGGGCCGTTGGTTCGACACGTGGCGAAATCTGAGAGGGGGTGGGTTGGGAGAGGTTAACAAGGGGTTAGGTTAGGGTTGGGAGTTAAGCGAGAAAGCCCTGCGGAGGATACGCCGTTGCCGGTTGCCGCTTGTGCTAGGGAGGAGCCCCTAATTTAAACCTTTTTTTTTTTCTTTTTTTTTTTTACTTAAGAGCCTTCTATTTTAATCGAATCGGTAGCCCTTCTAATTTTTTAAAATTTTTAAATTATCCCTTCTTCCTTCCATCCCCTCATAAATTACTATTTGGCCCTCCCATCCCTGTCCAATCATTCTCCCTCCTGCTTTCTTGCTCGTGCTCACCTCCTCATGGTGCTCCTCAGCAGCTTCCTCGGCAGCGGTGCATCCTCTTCGGCAAGATAAGCTCTTCCTTCTTCCTTCCTTCCTCTCTCTCCCTCCCTCCTTTCCTCCTTCCCTTCCTCACTTGATCCGTCTTTCTTAAAAGTTTTTTTTTAGCCAAGCTCCCCTTTCTCCCCGGCATCCGCATCCCTCCGATGGCTTCGCCTCCTCTTCGCCATCTCTCCATCTCCCTCCCACCCTCTTCGTTCTCTATTCGGCTGGTTGGCCGAACAAAGAGTCTCTGTTCGATCTGCTAGGCGAGAGAATTCTGTTCGGCTCTTCTAGGCCGAACAGAACAGAAATCTTCTGTTCGGTCCCTTGTGGTCAAACAGAAGAAAGTTGTTCGGCCAACCAGGGCCGAACATGTTGAGGTTGTTCGGCCCTACGTGGCCGAACAGAATTTACATGTTCGGCCACACAGGGCCGAACATGTTGAGGTTGTTCGGCCCTATGTGGTCGAACAGAATTTACATGTTCAGCCACACAGGGCTGAACAACGCACGAACCGATAAAAAAAAAACGACGAGGAGGGAGATTGTTGGGACGCTGGGACGTACGAATCGGAAAAAAAAAGGAACTATTTGGACGATAGGGATGCACGAAAAAAAAAAAAAAAAAAACGACGATGAAAGGGGAAAGGGGCTTGGGGGGGCTATTGAATAAGAATGGTCATTTTGGTTCAAAAATTTTGAGAGCAAATATGTTAATTTTTTTTGAAGTGGCACGGGGGCTCCTAAGTAAAAATCGCGGGCCAAATAGAATTACCCCTTGTGCTATGTTCGCGGAGAGGGCCGGGACCCAGGGGTGGAACCTGAGAAATTGGGGAAGATAAATATCACATTTATCAAAAAAAAAGAAAAATGTCATTTTGTAGTTTTAAAAATTCAGTGAAGTAATGGTGAGAGGACCTAAGAAACAATCCCAAATAGCAGTGTAGATATTATTATCTTAGTTCATTTAGGTTATAGGTTGATCTAAACTTGAAGCCATAAACTCTTACCTAATGTTGGTGAATTAGCATCAGGATAAGCCTCAAGGTGTGGTGTGGAATCCATTGTGTCATTTGTGTTTATTTAACGCTTTCCCACCTTACATCTAATTAAATGATACAAATGTTTGTGTCAAGACAACAATATAAAATTGGTTTACCAAACTTTATTGATGGGAAGTGTTGAAAAGTTCTATTTTATGGTAATATTGACACTAAGAAAAGAATTAGTCTTGTAAATGATCTCTATCTTGCCATCCGAATTGATGATCAGCTCTATAATTGAAGCCGTACGCTATGAGATGTCTAATTTATGCCATGGATGCTTTTTCTTTGTTTTTATGTCTTTCATTTGGACATGGAAAGGATATTTGTGGGAAAACTAGAAAATTTTAGCCTAATGGCATCTCCAAATCATACGAAATCAGAAAACAATTTGTTATAAGAGAGTTCAGTTATGTGGATCTGATTAGTTTGGATTTAATGATATCTCCGAGCAGCAATAAAATAAATAATACAAATGGTGACATTGAGAAATAAAAAGAAATTCACAACACAAAAAGAGAGCAAGCAAAAGATGGGGGACCCTCATCTTTCAAAGGCTCAAGTTACCCTGGACACAGGAAGTGATGAAAAAGATGGAAGAGGTCTTCTTGACTAAATTAATTCTGTCTCATTTGTACATTAATACAAGAAAGGAAAAGATCTTGTGCATCGAAATTTAGTACATAAAGCGCACATTGAGTACGTGCATTGATCGTACACCTATATGAGCATATGTATGGGATGCATCATGGTCTAATAGGTCATGGCATGCGCATTTGCATAGGTGAGCGATCAATGCGCGCCCGATACGTGCTTTGTGCATCGGACTCTGATGCACAAAGACTTTTCTTACAAGAAATCCTAGCTGATAAAGGGCTTTGTCATCATTAAAATTCTTTTTCATAAATGGATAGAGTTGAGTCTATCTCTTTTATATGTTATTACAAGAAATCGTAATGGGTGATTAATTCTCTTCCATGAACCCTTTTGATAAGATTAAGACTTTGTTTGGATCTTTGAAGGAAAAAAAGGGGAGAGTAAAAAGAAAAAAAATAAATAAAAGAGGAAGGAAGGAAAATGAAGGGTTGTTCTTTTTCTCTTAT
>UESW01002548.1:0-74520 GCA_900491605.1 Calamus simplicifolius | reverse complement strand
CCAAAAGTAGTATGCCCTTATTCTAAGTGAAAAATATTTTAGTTTCTGTTAGTTATGATACCAATAAGAAATCTATTATGGTCAGGGTATTTCATGTCATTAAATCTTTATAAATTTTTTTTCTAATGGAATGAACTATATTTTTCTTCTATCATTGGTATGCTTATATTTTACTCATGTAATTAATATAGGCTCTCACAATACACCTATCTTAATTACAAGTGATGGAGGTGATTAACCATCTCTTGTGATAAAGTTTTTATTCCATAACTAGAGTGATGGAAAAAAATAATCCTTCGAGGCTAATTCACTTAAATTCATATCATCCTTTGGTTCTAAGGTTTCAAATTCTAATATTGGGCTCAGTAGGTAAAGTAATCATGCTATATGGAACTGATTATACCGTCCCATCCTGATGTTTAAAATAAAATAAAAAAACTTGGTTCATATTTGAGTGGCTTTGTCATGTGAAGAGGATCTTTAACACTATCAGCCACATGAGCAGCAAATTAAACCACCATACTACATCGAGTTGATGAAATGTAATTCTGTAATTTTACATACAGAGAACTAGGAAAAGACTAGATGAGCTTTCATATAAAGCTACTTCATTTAGTGGTGACTATAAGCATTTCTTACATAAAGAAACTGATAAGCATCTCTTAGATTTCTGCTTTCCCGTGATTATTATTGCTTGCAGCTTTAAAGAAAAAAGAAAAAAAATCCTGAAATATATATATATATACACACTATATTATGTAACTGCAAAGCCTGTTGTGAACTAATAATAATCACATTAGTTGCCTTGAAGTTAACTTTTGAAGGATGGTTGATCATGGAGAAAGGTATTTAAAGGTTATATATATATATTTCATGTGTGTGTACACATATGCTTGCACTTGTGCATATGATATATGCGTGCTTGTAAGTAGATGTACTTTCATATTATTTCATTATTTTACTTTCAAGTGCAGCTATTAGTATATAACTGTATTCTATATAACTGCAAAAAGTCTTCTTATTCTATATAAGTGTTTTCTGTTATAGTGGCTATTGAGAGATTATACCATGTTTTATCTTATTTTAGTTTGGAAGTTATAATCTCCTTTAGTTATATTTTTTGTATGGCTTTATTTTGAATATCAAGCATTGCCAGGCCATACAGCTTCGTCATAAGTCTATAAGATAAATAAAAAAAATGATGTATTTCCTTGAAATTATCAAATCCAAGAAGAATTTGGTAAATCAATTAACCAAGGGATTATCTAGAAGCGGAGTCCTAGATTCATCGAGGGGGATAGGGCTTAAGCCCATTATTTGGTCACCAGCAGTGGATACCCAACCTCTGTGATTGAAGATCCCATGAATGAGGTTCAATGTGGTAGAAACGAAGATGATTGAGTAATCGTGTTAGAGCATAATTTTTTTAAAAAAAATTCTCATCCCATCCGATGAGTGCTCTTATAAAGTGAAAAGTAAATTTGTGCACGGTTGAGTCATTCTCCTAATGGATCCGAGGTAGGTTATTTGTAGGGTATTAGTTACAAATACCTTGGTTGATTTACCTATATGAGAATCGTCATATTAGGCTGTAACTAAAGGTTTGGGCTAACCTTATAGAATTCTTATGAAAAATCAAGGTACTAAGCGCAAGGCCTTTAATATGCGCTGACCGCTTAAACCCAATTAATCTATACTGTGTGTGTGATTAGTAGAAGTCTAAGTCAAGGACCTAGTTTAAGGTTTAATCCACTATGGTTCCTTCAGATGTATACAATCAACACTAAGTGAGGTTCAAGTCCATAGCATACCTCACCCATTACGCAATATGAGATGCTTTAAAATTTTTGTTATATTTATTTTTTTATTTAAAACTTTTGTGGAGGATTGTTGGAAAAAGTTTGAATAAAAAAAAGGGAACGCGCGGAACGTCCAATTCATTTGTAAGCCGTTTCTGACGTTATTTAGGGCTAATGGCTATCAGGCCTTTAAAGCCATCATAGACCGAGCCGTTGAAGCTTCTATGGGCTAAGGCTATAAAATAGGCTCTAGGATTCAGATTGAATCAATCAAAGATATCTTTTATTATTATTATTATTATTATTATTATTGTTATTATTTTATTGATCTTTTTCTGAGCATCTGAAGGTTTCATTGGGTTGCACCTTCATGTGATCGTGCTCATGGTAGGAGGATCGGGTCGTGCCGGATCATTGTACTTAGGAACAGATCGCCAACAATCTACGAAAGGGCAAAAATCTGATCCTTAGGGCAGTGTCTAACACGTCTTAGTCCTGACTTGTCTCATATCTTTTTTATTTTTACTTTATTTATATTTAAATTTATATATTATATTTTTAGTAATTTCTAAAATTTTTTTTATAAAAGTTAAAAATATTTTCTAATAAATAAATCATGGTGTCAACTATTCTGCATCAAGAGCAAGCGGTGTACAAATTTTTTCCTTTGGGACTTCCTCAGCCTCTACTTATCACGTTGGACGAAGTTGATGATGGTAGAGGACGGGCCCAAGAACCAGTTGCGGAACACGACCTACAAGGTTATAGCCCAGCCTAGAAAGGAAGTCATTTGTCCAGCCCATTAACACCCTGTGCAATGACCAGTTGCTGAACATGTCCTCAGAGAATCTCACTCTGAAAAGAATTTGGAGAGAGAGAGAGAGAGAGAGAACGAAGCTTCATGCATGCATCTCCGTTGGAAACCTTGCTATCAATTAGAGCCATATATCTATATTATTATTATTATTGGTAATTCTGCTATTTCTGTACTGAGATTTCCAGCAAGGACAATCTAATAAAGCATATTAGATGGAGTGCTTGACAAATAGAGCACTTCCAATGAATTGTCTTGCAGGGACCGTTGCTTGACCACTCATTCTTCAGGTTTCTCTTCTCCTAAAACATGGAGAACAAAAATAAGAAAAAAACAAGTATTTTTTTTTTAAATCAAGATCAAGAAGCTATGCATAAATGCTAAGATTTCAGGTTTCCGATTAGGGATGATAAATCTTTTTCTTTTTTTTAATTCTCATGGGCCCCTCTAAATGGGATAAAGAACTTTTTTTTTTTTCACTGGAATGAAGAAAAATTTATCCCCATAAATAAGAATGAGAAAGATAATAAATAAAAATATATAATTAAAATATAGTCTATAAATAATATTAAATTGATCTTTCCTTTTTTTTTTTTTTCCCCTCTTGTTCCTTTCTTATCAAAAGAGAATTTTTTGCATTATATTTTCCTCACCAATATTATGAACTCTTCATGCCCTCTTTCTGTGGTGCATATTTCTTTTATCTGCTGTACCTACATCAACCAAAGCATTTAATTTGAGCACTGATTATTATATATTTTACCTATTCTCTTAGCTAGCAACACAATAAAGATGAAATTGTTGTCTTTCTAAGGTTAGGAATAATAACTATCATTATCATAATATGATGACAAATAAGTTAATAATTGCTCTATTAACCTGCCCATGACAATACAAGCTATTAAAATCACTTTGCAACAAGATTAGATTTCAAGACTTGTCTTTCTTTCTTTTTTTTTGAATTAGAAGGAAAGGATGCCTGACCAAATGGAAATCAAGATAGGTCTGACATCACTAATATAGTATATTGCTATAAAAATACACATAAATTGTTGTCAGGTTATTCACCTATTATGCTTGACTAATTTTAGTAGGTATTTAATTTTTTTTTTTTTTGAAAAGATAAAACATTGGATTGAAGAGTGCCTAAGAAAACTAGCATGTGCATTAAACATATAGTTATACTAGTTTGTATAAGGTAAAGGTAACCCTAGCGATGATAATATAATATCTATTTATAATATATAAACAATATATTAAATTGGCCATGAAATGAACATAAATCTGTGAAAGTTTAAGAATTATTGAATGGAGAATAATTGAATAGCTTTTTTGAAGAATTATTCAAAGAAACATCCAGTTGAGAGAAAAACCAAAGCTATATTTGGATATTGGTTAAAGAGTAGATATCATAAATTTACATAGTTGGTGGGTCAAAATCACTAAATGATGAATAAATTGATTCAATTAATGGATAAAGGTTCTTGATGAGATTAAAGTTATTTTTGGAGGAGGGTGAAATAACTTTAATTACCCAAATTCTCTCTTCCTCTCCATGTTTTAATTTTTCCACAATTTTATTATTCTAATCATGGGAGTACCATCAAAATAATAAATAAATTTATTTATGATTTGCTAATTAGGGACTGAATACCAGTGGTCAAAGTTATTCAAATGGTCATCAGCTATTTGGTAACAAAGCGCAACCTAAGATTAATTTAGGAACTTGTTAATAATTTATAGAATATTGTAATTATGAATCACTAACCTTAGATCTTTCAAGAGTGTAGGAAAATGTATTATTATTTATTTAATAAAAAATTTGGTTGAGTTAGGCATGTTGTATTAGGATGTATTAGATTCTATAATGTTAGAATTTAATTATCATGGACTAAATAGGGTTGTTGGGAAAGGGCTTAGATGAGTTGAGTTGAGTTGAGTTGGACTAAAAATAGGGTTACATGTGTGTTTAATTGAACCATTTTCAATCTAGAGCCAATATGAATATAAGCTATATCGAGCATACTAGACTATAACTATTGAGATTATTTGAATCGAAAACTATAATCCATTTAAATATGAGTCTAATATACGAGTCACTTGCTTATCTAGTCTGAATTTGATTTGAACTCAAAACAAATCGAAAACTAATGATTTATTTTTCACAACCCTCATTGAATTAAGAAACTAATTTTTTCTACTATGTTTCATTTGTATAATTTAACATGAATATTATCTTTAATAATCTATCTGTGGTCACCACAATCTCATGCCTAATGAGATATCATCTATATAATTATTATTTCTTCCATAATAGACTTAAAATAAATTAATTAAGTAATTTATGAATATTTCTTATAATTTATTGGACTTGATGTATTAGTAACTATAATTTTTAAACTTGATCTAGAAAGATCAACAACCCAATTTACCATAGATGATTATTGGCTAATTAGGTTGATTTAAGGATTCTAACTTCAATCATTATTTTTTATATAAATCACTAACAACTCAGTAATTTTTATATCTAATAGGATAAATTGTTAATTCAATTAAACTAAGTTATTTATTTTTTTTAAGTAAAAAATGTGAAAGTATGTACCATTTGATGTAAAATTTATTGGCTTATTGGTAATTTATAAAATAAAGTTCAACTTAAACAACAGCTAAAAAGTTTTGATTTGATGTAGCTATATTAGGTTTTATGATTTAGGGTATAACCATTAAAACTAGTCTCAAGCCAACTTAAGCCTTTGATGCTCATATAAATTTGGATCTAATTTTGTATCTAAGCCCTCGTAACCAAAATGTGGACCATAGCTAGTATAGAACTCTAACTCGTCACATTGAGTCTGAGTTAAACCCCTTGGAACCCTAACCCTAACTTGATACTCTCTCGCCTATAAAACTCAATCAAGAGCTACTCTCCAAAGACTCCAATGCTATATGTACAATGCTGCCAATGTCCTCTCCTCTCATCAATATCCATCCCATTAGAAAATTTTAGCATCTCTTAGTTCTTTTATTAGGTTTTTTAAAGCTACGTTCCTTCTTGTTTCCATCTTCATATTTTTTTAATAATTTTATATTTTCATATAATATTTGTTTAGCAATTGAAAGTGGGGGCATTGCTGTGATGCTACATTGTTCACAATCAAAAAATCGTACTTTTTCGAAAGCATATGCTATTTTTATTCTTCCATGACTCTGATACATTGCGCCCTACATTTCCTTTTTTTTATTTTTTTATAGACTAATATAATTTTGCTTTCGTCATTGTTGTTGTTATTATTATTATTATCACCACTAGGGACAAGTTCATGACTTTTAAAGTTGTTGAGATAACATATTTGCAAATAGAGTATATAAAATCCAAATATAATTCAAATATAATAAAATCTAAGATGGGATGGGATTACAAACCTAATCATTTTCTTTCATAATTTTTTCATCCCCTGAATGTTTTGGATAGACTCCAAATTTAGTTGGACTCTATTTTTTTTAAAATAAAAGTATAGAATCCAAATAAAATCCAAATAAAGCTAAATCCTCTTAATAGGGTATAACACGGATGTAAAGAGGATAATTCTAGCAATTTTCTTCTACGATATACTTTTTTTTTTGTGTGCCTTGAGTAAAGCTCAACTTAGAATTGATGAGGAAGCTGATAACTTTGAGCAAAGGTCCTCTATAGGAGATTGTTTTATTTTGGTAGAAGGGAAGGAGATCTAGAGGCTATTTGGTGTTTTACTATTGTTAACTTTCCAAGTTTTTTTTTTTGGATGAGATTGTGAGGGAGATAAACTAGTTGAGAGAAATGTTTTGAGACATGTTTTAAATATTTGAAATGATCTAGGTTTGACCGAGCTTTCTTTACTGTGATGAAACGTATATGGATGATTGTAATTAGTTTTAGGTTATTTTAGATCACCCCTTTTATGCCATAGAATTTAATCTGGGAATATCGATTCAAAATTCAAACTCTAAGCTAGAGAATGGAGACTATTCCAACTCATTGTTTTCTTATAGACTAAAATTAATTTAAAGAGAAAAAAATTTAGTTATCTCCTTTGATCTATAATCAATGTGTATCTTCATAGTAATCTACTTAGAACTAATTCTCTATTTTATGTCATATTTCACTTAATTTTAGAGAAAACTTGCTAATATTTAGCTAATCATATGGTGATGAATGCTTTTTTGTATTAACTTGAAAAAAAGTTAAATTCTTCCTCTTGGTTTAAATAAGAATAAAATGAATATGACATGAATTATGGTACCTAGCTAAAGGGTTCGATCAAGTAGAATTATGAATCTAATAGGAGTAAAGGTCTCTTTTTTTTGCTACTAAATTAAAGCGGGTTCAATGAGCTAAATTATTCTATTTTAATATTTTTTAGCTAGACCTATCTTTAAATAACCAATGAGTATAAAACTATGATAATTAAATGAGTGTAACAATCATTCTAAATTAAAATCGATCATAATTGTTGCCGCCGGGATCCGTCCTCCTACTCGGGCGCGGTCGATCCTCAGGGAATGGGGTGCGGTGGACCTGCAAACAGGAAGCCCACACGCGGAAGGACGCCGGGGGTGGTCCTCCGCGGAAGGCCCTCCGACGCTCAAGTCAGTGAGGAAGGAATCGGCGATCAACCAGACAATAGGGAGGTGGATCTCTCCGGGAGACCTCTCCAGGGGGCGGCCAATCGGGAGCTCTAGGAGGAGCAGAGCACCGACAAGCTGCCGGAAGAGAGGAATGATTCTAGAGTTTTGCGCGTCAAGAGTCGCGTACCTGAGGGAATCTGCCAATCTGACCTTTATAGACTGTCACCTGGGGACTTGAGCATCTTCTGGAAGGTACTGAGGTTGTTACGATATGGGGTAGACAGAATCAGGCCGTTGTGGGGCCGTTAGAATCCACGTCTTGTCTGTTAAGGGATCGACGGCTGAGAGAGCTCCTTGATGTCTTGGGATCTGGGCGAGTAGACCTGAGGCGGTTACGATAGGTTTAGGCCACGTCTTAGCATGATTCCCTGCCTAAGGTGCTACTCGGGTAAGCTTGAGCTCTCCCGCGTCAGGTTCCGCGGAGGTAGACGTCAGGACGTGGATCGCTAGGTAGCCGCGGGCTACGGAAGCCCGGAAGAGGCCGAGCCAGGGAGGCCCGGAAGAGGCCGAGCTAGGGAAGCCCGGAAGAGACCGAGCTACGGAGCCCGGAGGAGGCCGAGCTAGGGAAGCCCGGAGGAGGCCGAGCTAGGGAAGCCCGGAAGAGGCCGAGCTACGGAAGCCCGGATGAGGCCGAGCTAGGGAAGCCCGGAAGAGGCCGAGCTACGGAAGCCCGGAGGAGGCCGAGCTATGGAAGCCCGGATGAAGCCGAGCTAGGAAGCCCGGAGGAGGCCGAGCTACGGAAGCCCGGAGGAGGCCGAGCTATGGAAGCCCGGATGAGGCCGAGCTAAGCCCGGAAGAGGCCGAGCTACGGAAGCCCGGATGAAGCCGAGCTACGGAAGCCCGGATGAGGCCGAGCTACGGAAGCCCGGATGAGGCCGAGCTAGGGAAGCCCGGGAGAGGCCGAGCTACGGAAGCCCGGAGGAGACGGTAGGAGGAGGTCAGCCTTAGCCGCCTTGCACGAATATCAATGCAATGACGATTTTACCCCCCAACACATGCCCTCCACTCCCTAGTTCGAAGCGTAGGTTCGGGCATAGGGAGTATAAGTTCAAGTGGCGCGTTCTGGATGGGACGTCTTGGCCCAAACAGCCCATGCAATGATGCCCTACTTAATGCGATAGGGCTATCGTACCTTCGAAGGCAAGGTTCCTCCACTAGCGACGGTTGAGATTGCGCCATGCTGTGAATCCCGATTGATATGGGGGTTTGTCGAGGCGGTTCCGGATGCCTCGAACGGGACATCCCGCCTCCCTAGGGCAGTTCCTTGGCAGGGAAGCGAAGTAACAGCCGCCCTATATATATATACACTTGTGCATGCGGCGTCTCCTCGCCTTGTTTTCAGAAGAGTATTGGTCTCTCGTCCTCTCCAGCGTTCATCGTTTTCGCCCAAGATTTTTCTCAACCGAGATGGCGATAAGCCCTGAAGACGTGGCCTCAGAAATCGTCGCTGAGGATTTGAGGAGGATTCATCAGAGGTATGGTCTGCCCTTGGATGTGGTTTTGCGGGTGCCAGAGCCCGAAGATAGGGTTACTCGCGAGGTAGAGTCTGGAGTCTTTATTTATGAGGACAGCTTTAAGGCGGGTCTTCGTTTTCCTCTCCACCCCTTGGTGAAGGAGATCATGACCCACTACAACATCTGCCCATCGATGGTGCTCCAAATAGTTGGCGGAACATCATCGGGTTTATTTCGATGTGTCACCAGATCCAAATCGTTGCAACCCTCCCCCTTTTTCGCACCTGTTACCACCTAACTCCCGGGAGGAAATCGGAGTGGACCTCCATCGGGCCCCGGAGGTCTTTTAATGTCATTGCGACAAGCCTTCTTCCATCAAGGGGTAGAAGAGCCGATTTGTGATTGCGGAGGGGAACATCGGTTCCGATTTTCCTCGATGGGGAGAAGTGGCGAGGGATGCGGAGACGCACCCGACCTTAACGGCGCAGGAGGAGAGGGACTGGATGTCCTTCGTAATGGACAGGTGTTTTCAGCAAATGACCTATTATCGGAGGGGGCCCTCTTCGCAGCCGGGCTCAGCCCTCTGGATCCACAAGGTGAGTCCCTTTCGTGCCTTGTATCTTTTTTTCGATTGGTGCGCTTGATTCCGAGTACGTGTGCTTTGATGTGGCAGCCGCAAGGTCGGCTTTGTCGAGCCTCTCCAAGAGGAAGAGAGGGAAGCGTCCTGGGGAAGGTAGCGGTGCGGACAGCGGTCGGCCTGAGAAAAGGGCTCATAAATCCGCAAGGAGCCCGCCGGGCGCTGGGGCAGTCGCTACAGAGGTGTCGGGGGCGAAGGAGGATCCGGGGAGGGCGGCTGTGGCGCCCGAACCTCCCATGTTGGAGATTTCAGACAGTTCAGATGAGGCTCCGCTGGCTCGTCCGACCGCGTCCCCCTTGAAAGAGGAACCTGCGACGGGTCCGGTGGAGGCGGTCGTAGCAGAGGGGTCTATTGTCCCCGCAGGATTGTCACTGGCTCCAGCGGGAGAGGGGGAGGAGACAGCCACAGCGGAGGAAGTTCGGGAGGAGCCCCTGCTTGGTCTATCCGCTGGGGAGTCTGGCAGCAGCGAGGTCGGGCCGCCTTCGATGGGTCAAGAGGCGGTTCAGACCGAGACCTCGGGGGAGCCCGCGGAGGGGGCGCAGGTGGTGGCGACCGGAGAGGACGCACCGGTGGAGGAAGCACAACGAAGTGGGGTCCCACGATCGGGGCCCCCTCGAAGAAGATTTTGGGGAGGCTGGCGCTTGGGCTGGCCGAGCTATCTGAAGAGGCTCAAGCCAGGGCCTTGATGGAGGAGGCTGGGAGGCTGAAGGCTACTCAGCTGGGGGTCGTCCAGGCCGGCCCCTCAGGCGGGGCCGTCAACCCAGCAGTTCGGAGGCTAACATTGATGAGGCGTTTTCCGCCATGATGAGGTCGGTTCTGCATCCGGGTGCGGATCCATCGATGGACAAGTTCGCCGACCTGGGATTGGTCGATGCTGCGTTCATCTCCTTCCCGCCATAGATAACACGACCTTGATGAAGATGACCCGGGACTACGCCTCGAAGGTGAGCCATTTTCTTTCAGCGCGACAGATGTTTTTCGATGGACTCCGTTGTGGGCGCTTACTCAGTTTTTTGCTTTCGTAGGGTGTTTTGCTTTCCCGGGCGATTTGCTGGCGTCTGAGTTTGGCGACAGGGGCCAGCGTCCAGGCCCGGAGGGAGAATGTCGAGCTCCAGTCGCGGCTGAAGGTGTCTGAGCAGTTCGAAGAGCTCATGGACACAATGGACAGGAACTCGAGGGCGGCTAGGGCGGCACATCAGGCTGCCGTGGACGAGGTGTCCAAGCAGAAACGCAGGGTGGAGGAGTTACAGGGACTCCTGGCGAAGAACGACGAAGCATGTCGGGAGCTGGCCAGGATCGAATCAAAACACTCCGCAGAGGTGGCGGCGATGCGGCGGGAACACGGCGAGAGTTTGAGCCGGTTGAGGAGAGAGGCCGACGATGAAAGAAGACGCCTGGCAAGAATGTTGGGCGAGGTGGAGGAGAAACTGAAAAGGCGTGATGACGAAATCGCCGAATTGAAGGAGAGCGCGAGGTGGCATCAAGGAATAATGACTCGAGTGAGTGGCGAGTTATCGCAAGCTCGCGGGGAGATTGAAGCTGGACGATCGAAAATCAGTACCCTACAAGAGAGGGTCGAGTTGGTCGGCGCTGACAGGACGAGGGCCCGGAGTGAGGCTGAGGAGCTGGCCGGAAGGTTGGCCAGGCGAGAGGGGGAGGTATGCTCTTATTTTGCCGTATGCTCTTATTTTGCCCTCCTTATTTTTTTATTGGTTCCCTGCGACGCCGATTGACCTTGACTTTTCCAGATGGCGAGGATGGGGTCGGAGATTCAGGCTCTTCAAAGTGCGTTCGCGTCTGCTCACAGCAGGAGCTCGGAGCTCGAGACACGGGCTAGCGAGCTTGAGGAGCAAAACGCCATTTCGAAGGCCCAAGTCGCAGAGGCCGAAAAACGGGTCGCCGAGGCCAACACGCAGCTTGCCATGCTTAAGGGGCGGCAAGACGCTATGAGCGTAGACGCGTTCCATCACGGGATGGAAGAGTGTAAGCAGAGGATACTCAGCGGGCACCCGGAATGGGACCTTTCTTTTCTGAGCGTCGAAGACTCCGAAGACGGCGAGTCCGAAGAAGAAGAAGATGAAGATGAATGTGTCAATGTTTCTGACGCCGAGCTTGGCGGCGCCCCTGGTCCCAGCGAAGCCGTAGCCTCCGAGGGACAGTCGCAAACCTTTACAGAGGGGGTGAAAACATCAGAGAAGGGCAAGCCTAGCCGTGCACCTGCAGACGTGGCTGAGGGTATTCCCAAAGCCGGTGGGGCTCCTGGCTCTTAGGAGCCGCTCCTGTATCTTCCCCTCTTAAACATTTGACATTTCGCAGCAAAGGGATTTCCCGTTTTTATCTAAGTGTTTTTCCTGCGTGACTTTGACGTGTCTAGTGTCGCCTCGATCGTGAACGACCCATGGCTCGTTGATATCCTTGGGCCATCCTTAATTCGAGACCAGGAAAACGTATTGGCCCGGGTCGGTGGGTAAAATAGGTCGGTTTGGACCGACGAACAAAGTGGATTGGCTAGGACCGACGGGCAAAAATAGGTCGGCTGGGGCCGACGGGCGAATAGGTCGGCTGGAGCCGACGGATAAGAATAGGTCGGCTGGGGCCGACGGGCAAATAGGTCGGCTGGAGCCGACGGATAAGAATAGGTCGGCTGGGGCCGATGGGCAAGAATAGGTCGGCTGGGGCCGACGGATAAGAATAGGTCGGCTGGGGTCGACGGGCAAGAATAGGTCGGCTGGGGCCGACGGGCAAGAATAGGTCGGCTGGGCCGACGGATAAGAATAGGTCGGCTGGGCCGACGGGCAAGAATAGGTCGGCTGGGGCCGACGGGTAAAATAGGTCGGCTGGGGCCGACGGATGAGATAGGTTTTCGTGCTTCCTGCCACCCTGCCAGCGTCCTGCCATCCGCAGGCAATTCGGTTTTACTTTACTAGAAATGGTGATACGGCAGAGTGGGGGTATAAAGCTGCATCAGAGCTTTCCGGAAGGTGCTCTTTTCCCATGCAGGCTACCTCGTTGCGATGCGCACGCAACCGTCCACCATTGGACAGTACTTTTTCAAAGGACGATTTTCTGAGCCCGCCGATTTTCGAAGCGTCAGCGGACGATTTCCTGCATTTACTGACCGCGATCCGGGATCAGGAAGGGATCTTCGTACACGTCCTGGTTCAGGCGGTGGGTTTGGCGCGCAGTGGGGTGCTGCGTTTATCGTGAGAGGCCATGTGGAGGCGTGGGACAGGTGTTTGAATCTCGGGACTCTCAGCTTAGATGGCTCATCCCGAGTCTTTCCTGCCTATAAAAAGGGAGAAAGGGGGCCATGTTTGGCTATCTCCAAAGTTTCTTCCTTGTTGGAACTTCTACCATGCTCATTTCTCTGTTGCTACAAGTGGAAGGATCGACTTTTCCTTTCATGGGCTCCTTGCCGCCGGATAGCTGGGGCGACCGGGGAGCAGCTGAAGGGTGGCTCGTCCTTAGGGGACGAGTCTCGGAGATCATACGGAGAGCGCACATGGAGGGGGCAGAGATCATACGGAGAGCGCACATATGCGCTTCCGTTGTGGTCTCTGCGGTTCCTGCTCGGGACGCGGGGTGGGAGGTGGATGCCTCCGTGGTATGCGCAGGCCTCCCCCTTTTCGCTGGCTTGGGTTTTCGTCTCTTTCTGAGGGAAATCCTTGCCATGGGAGGGAAAATATGGGAGCAACCGGGGTTGGATGGATCCCCGGTTTCTCTTGGCTGGGCGGCGGCACACGATTCAGCGCCCCCTCCTAGGGGAGCGGGCTGGATCGTCCGGATCCTCAGAATCAGCATCCGCGGGCCATGCCTCCTTTTGGATCTTTTAATTCATCCTGCCCAGGCGGATTTGGCCGTTTCTTGGTTTGCATGATTTGTCGATCCGGGTGTTGGAGCGCCGCAGTTGTCTAGGCTTGCTTTGGAGCAGTTGCCGGAGTTTTGTATTTGCCCTTATTTTATGCATTTCAACGCTTTTGTAACGCCTGTGGGGCATTTGTAATTGATTATGATCGGCAATAAAGATAGTTATATTCAATGTTTCGATCTCTATCTTTTCTTGTGCCGAACCCATTGTCATTGTCATTTGTGGGGCATAAAAGTGTCTCGCTCGCCTTAGACGAGGGTCTTATGTTGCCCGAACTAATCGAGGTTCGTATGCGGTGATGCAGAGATCGTTCGGCGAAATACGCTCCTTGCTTAGGTCAGGAGTCTGGTATTTTGTGCTCCGCTTTTATCGGAGCTCGGAGCATCGTGAGTCGGCTTTGGCCGAAGTTCGGGGAGTCTGCACTCCTTTTTGTCATGGTTTGAGGATTTAGTCACTCGAGATAGTCGAGTTTCGGGGAATGTCTTACTTGGCTCTGCCAAGGTTCGAAGGATTTTGTAACTCGGCTCTGCCGAGGTTCGAAGAAAATCTCACTTGGCCTCGCCAAGGTTCGGAGAACTTTATAGCTCGGCCCTGCCGAGGTTCGGAGAATCAATAGCCGGCCATGCCGAGGTTCGGAGAAATGATAGCTCGGCCCTGCCGAGGTTTGGAGAACCGGTAGCTCGGCCCTGCCGAGGTTCGAAGAACTGGTGGCTCGGCCCTGCCGAGGTTCAGAGAACTGGTGGCTTGGCCCTGCCGAGGTTCGGAGAATTGGTGGCTCGGCCCTGCCGAGGTTCGAAGAACTGGTAGCTCGGCCCTGCCGAGGTTCGAAGAACTGGTAGCTCGGCCCTGCCGAGGTTCGGAGAACTGGTAGCTCGGCCCTGCCGAAGTTCATAGAATTGGTAGCTCGGAAGGAGCGAATCAGTCACCGTTTGCAGGCTACGGCGTTAGGTCTGCGCGGCGCTCAATGGAGGGGGCGCTCGAGCGGAACGGGCGGCGTGTTGTCACGCCTTTACTGGCGATGCTGCTCTTTCCGAGGTGGTAATTTATCGCCCGAGCGACGGACTTCCACGCTTTCCGAGGAAGAGGGGCGTATTAAGTAGCCTGGGGAAGCGCTAAGTGCATTTAATGCAGGGGGCGACAGATCGGAAAGTGTTCGCCTGGGGAACCTCCGCGCTTATCGATCTTACTCGGGATTAGGGCGCGACTCTTTGGATTCCTCACGCATTAGAATGTCGACATGTGGCAAATTCTCGTGGGTCGGTGCTCGCGGCGCGGCCGATCGAGATACCTGCCCGACGGGTATAAATATGACCGAGGGGGATCGGTTTTGGCCATCCCTCGGTCTGAGCTCTAAAAAATGGACTCTCCGGCGCGGTCGTCAACTGACTCGCGTTCCTCGGTTAGCAACCCATCATACTCGGAGGAGAGGGGGACCTCCGTGATTGTCGATGGGCTGACCCTTGCGTCGGGTCTGGCGACCAATGAGCGGCTCGCCAGGACCGCCGAGGAGCTCCTGGATGTCTCGGTTCGGGAGGCGGAGGCCTCACGTCAGGTGATGGGTCGGCAGGAGGAGGAGATTCGGCTGCTTCGTCAGCAGGTGGCTGACCTGACCGCACTCCTGGAGAAGTTGCTGGGCTCTGGGGGCAACTGACCCCAGGGGCTCTGTCCGCCCCTATTTTTGTTTTTGTTTTTCTGTGTCTTTTTGTGCCTTGCAATGGCTCCTTCTCATTTAAATGGAAAATAGACTCATTTTTAAGAATCTCTTTCTTCTTTGAGGATGATTATCTTGATACGCTCGACGGACTTGGGTGTCGGTCTAGTCCCACTGTCCCGCACGTTAATCGTAGATATGTCGCGTGACGGGTTGCAGGGGGGGCCTCTCAAAGGATCTCTACTGATAGGGAGAGTTTCCTGGCCCAGCCTGGGGCCATCGACTGGTTATGCGAGACCTTATAGCCTTTTAGGGGAATTCTGCCCATGGTGGCATTTTTTCGCATGCCGATGGTTTTCGTTAAGCGCCCGTTCTCAAACCGGACGAAGTCCTTCGGGGACTATTTGAGGGCCGTTCGGCTTTGGTCGAGGCTTGTAGACCTTTCGCTGGGGTCTTAGTCCGAGTGGTTTTTACCTGGCCTTGTCATGGCTCGGTGAAACATTTTACTTGGCCCCGCCAAGGTTCGGAGACTTTGTTTTACTTGGCCCTGCCAAGGTTCAGAGATTGTTGCTCGGCCTTGCCGAGGTTCGGAGACTTTGTTTTACTTGGCCCTGCCAAGGTTCGGAGATTTGTTGCTCGGCCCTGCCGAGGTTCGGAGACTTTGTTTTACTTGGCCCTGCCAAGGTTCGGAGATTTTGTTGCTCGGCCTTGCCGAGGTTCGGAGACTTTGTTTTACTTGGCCCTGCCAAGGTTCGGAGATTTGTTTTACTTGGCCCTGCCAAGGTTCGGAGACTTTGTTTTACTTGGCCCTGCCAAGGTTCGGAGATTTTGTTTTACTTGGCCCTGCCAAGGTTCGGAGATTTGTTGCTCGGCCCTGCCGAGGTTCGGAGACTTTGTTTTACTTGGCCCTGCCAAGGTTCGGAGATTTGTTGCTCGGCCCTGCCGAGGTTCGGAGACTTTGTTTTACTTGGCCCTGCCAAGGTTCGGAGATTTTGTTGCTCGGCCCTGCCGAGGTTCGGAGACTTTGTTTTACTTGGCCCTGCCAAGGTTCGGAGATTTGTTTTACTTGGCCCTACCAAGGTTCGGATACTTTGTTTTACTTGGCCCTGCCAAGGTTCGGAGATTTTGTTGCTCGGCCCTGCCGAGGTTCGGAGACTTTGTTTTACTTGACCCTGCCAAGGTTCGGAGATTTTGTTTTACTTGGCCCTGCCAAGGTTCGGAGACTTTGTTTTACTTGGCCCTGCCAAGGTTCGGAGATTTTGTTGCTCGGCCCTGCCGAGGTTCGGAGACTTTGTTTTACTTGGCCCTGCCAAGGTTCAGAGATTTTGTTTTACTTGGCCCTGCCAAGGTTCGGAGATTTGTTTTACTTGGCCCTGCCAAGGTTCGGAGATTTGTTGCTCGGCCCTGCCGAGGTTCGGAGACTTTGTTTTACTTGGCCCTGCCAAGGTTCGGAGATTTTGTTTTACTTGGCCCTGCCAAGGTTCGGAGACTTTGTTTTACTTGGCCCTGCCAAGGTTCGGAGATTTGTTGCTTGGCCCTGCCGAGGTTCGGAGACTTTGTTTTACTTGGCCCTGCCAAGGTTCGGAGATTTGTTTTACTTGGCCCTGCCAAGGTTCGGAGACTTTGTTTTACTTGGCCCTGCCAAGGTTCGGAGATTTGTTGCTCGGCCCTGCCGAGGTTCGGAGACTTTGTTTTACTTGGCCCTGCCAAGGTTCGGAGATTTGTGGCCCTACCAAGGTTCGGAGAGAGGTTCTTTGTTTTACTTGGCCCTGCCAAGGTTCGGAGATTTTGTTTTACTTGGCCCTGCCAAGGTTCCACTTGGCCCTGCCGAGGTTCGGAGACTTTGTTTTACTTGGCCCTGCCAAGGTTCGGAGATTTCCTGTCCAGGCAGATAACTCGGTTGTACCGAGGATTGGTAAGCAGCATCTATTTCCTTTTACGATTTATGGCAATATGGTGCATAATCGATTCACATAACAAGTTGCGGGAAAATAGATAACTGGCGAAGCATAAAGGACATACCCTATTGATAGTATTTGCGGAGGTTGTCCGAGTTCCACGTTCGGGGGACGGATTTCCCATCGAGATCCTGCAGCTTGTAGGTTCCCGGCCCAATGATCTCCGTGATTTGGTACGGGCCTTCCCAGTTCGGCGCCAGCTTTCCTTGCTCCAGCGGTTTGGATACAGAAGCTTTTCGGAGGACGAGGTCGCCGGGTAGGAAGGTTTTCCCCTTGACCTTGGAGGCATGGTACCGGGCCACCCTCTGTTGATAAGCAGCCGTCCTGATTCGGGCTTTTTCTCTGACTTCCTCTACCAAGTCGAGGTTGGTGCGGAGTTGCTCGTTGCTGGCTTCCTCCGAATAACTCTCCACCCGCAAAGATGGGAGGCCTATTTCCACAGGGATGACGGCCTCCGTGCCAAAAGCCATTCGAAATGGAGTCTCGCCCGTCGGGATTCTCGGAGTGGTGCGATAGGCCCACAAGACATGGTGCAGCTCATCCGCCCACCTGCCTTGGGCTCTAGAGAGGCGAGCTTTGATTCCTTGGAGGAGAGTCTGTTGGTCACTTCGGCCGCTCCGTTGGCTTGTGGGTGCCCGACCGAAGTGAGGTGGTGACGGATTCCGTGTTCCTCGCAGAATTGGCGGAACTTGGAATTGTCGAACTGCTTACCGTTATCGGTGATTATGGTGTGGGGGAGGCCAAACCGGCAGACGATGGACCTCCACACGAAGTCTCTGGCCCGGGCTTCGGTGATTTGGGCAACTGCTTCCGCTTCAACCCACTTGGTGAAGTAGTCGATGGCGACAAATAAGAATTTCCGCTGTCCCGTCGCCAGCGGGAACGGGCCGAGGATGTCCATCCCCCACTTGGCAAAGGGCCAGGCGGAGGATATAGAAACTAGCTCGGCGGAAGGGAGCCTCTGGATGCTTGAATGTCTCTGGCAGGCGTCACAGGCTCGGACTAGATCGTCCGCATCTTTCTGCATGGTCGGCCAATAATAGCCTTGCCGTAGCACCTTGTGGCATAGGGACCGGCCTCCCAGATGGTTGCCGCAAATCCCTTCATGTACCTCTCGTAGAGCATAGTTCGCCTCGGATGGGCGGAGGCATCTGAGCAGCGGCATAGAAAAAGACCGCTTGTAAAGCTGGTTGTCAATCAATACGTAGTGGGTCGCCTGCAGCTTCAATTTCCTGGCCTCTCTTCGGTCGGATGGGAGCGACCCTTCTTTGAGATAGTTAAGGATGGGGTCGAACCAGATGGTTCGGTCTCGATTTGCATCACCCGATCGGCTTCCATGATGCTCGGCTTCTCCAGAGTCTCCAGATGGAATTTTTGCTCAGCATCCATCGTCTCCGCGGTTGCCAACCGGGAGAGTAGGTCGGCACGGGCGTTTTTCGATCTAGGAATTTGAATGATTTCAAACTTGGCAAAATGGGGAAGTAAGCCGCGCACCTCTTGGAGATATCGGATCATATTGGGTTCTCGGGCTTCAAACTCTCCCCGCACATGGCCGGCCACCAGCTGAGAGTCGGTGAAGGCGTTAAGCTTTTCCACCTTCAGGTTGCGGGCGATCCGGAGACCAGCTAACAGGGCCTCGTACTCGGCTTCGTTGTTGGAAGCCGGGAAGGAGAATCGGACGCCATATTCGAAGATCATCCCCTCTGGGCTGGTGAGGACTAAACCCGCACCGGAGTGATGGGCGTTGGACGACCCATCGACATGAAGGAGCCACCGAGCTTCAGGCTTTGGTCCTTCGGGATTTTCTGGGGTAGAGCCATCCTCTGGGATGGTACACTCGAGGAGGAAATCGGCCAGCACTTGGGCTTTGATGGCCGGGCGAGGTTGAAAATGTATGTCATGCTCGCTTAATTCGACGGCCCATTTGGTCATCCTCCCCGATGTTTCTGGACGGTGGACCACCGCCTTGATGGGCTGATCGGTGAGGACCGTCACTGAATGTGCTTGAAAATAAGGCCGTAGCTTCCGGACTGAGGTGATCAAAGCCAGCACTATTTTCTCAATCCTGGTGTACCTCGTCTCCGCATCGCGGAGCAGTCTACTCACATAGTAGATCGGCCTCTGGATTTTGCTTTCTTCTTGACTAGCACCGAGCAAACTGCGCCCTCCGAAACGGCCAGGTACAGAAATAAAGTCTCTCCCGGGGTCGGACTGCTGAGAAGCGGAGGCGAGCCGAGGTACTTCTTGAGATCTTGAAATGATTTCTGGCACTCAGGAGTCCATTGGAAATTTTTGGCTGATCGGAGAGTTTTGAAGAAGGGGAGGCATCTCTCGGCCGACCGAGCCACGAAGCGGTTAAGGGCCGCTATCCTCCCGGTCAAGCGCTGGACCTCCTTAATAGACGCTGGGGGCGCCATTTGTTGGAGAGCTTGAATCTTCTGAGGGTTAGCCTCGATACCTCGCTGGGAGACCATGAAGCCGAGGAATTTCCCGGAATTGACGCCGAAGGCACACTTGGTTGGGTTGAGCTTCATTCCATATTTGCGCAGCGTGGCAAAGCTCTCTGCGAGGTCCTCAACATGCCGCAGCGCTTCCTTGCTTTTGACCAGCATATCATCCACGTACACCTCCATGTTCCGGCCGATTTGCTCCTTGAACACCTTGTTGACCAGCCGCTGGTAGGTCGCTCCTGCATTTTTAAGACCGAAAGGCATAACTCGGTAACAGTAGGTACCTCGGTCGGTTATGAAGGCGGTCTTTTCCTCATCTTCGGGGGCCATCCGGATCTGATTGTAGCCCGAATAGGCATCCATGAATGATAGCATCTGGTGGCCCGAGGTGGCGTCCACGAGCTGGTCGATCCGAGGGAGGGGGAAGCTATCCTTTGGGCATGCCTTGTTGAGGTCGGTGAAGTCGATGCAGATCCTCCATTTGCCATTCGACTTCTTCACCATGACGACATTCGACAACCAACTTGGATAATTTACCTCTCGGACAAAATTGGCTTTGATGAGTTTGTCGACCTCCTCTTCAATGGCTTTTTGCCGTTCTGGGGCGAAGCTTCTCTTCTTCTGCTTAACAGGCCTGTACATCTCGTCCACATTGAGGCGATGGACGAGGACATCGGGGTTAATCCCTGGCATGTCAGAGGCGGTCCAGGCGAAGATGTCCGCATTGCTCTGGAGGAATTTGATCAGCTTGTGACGAGGCTCTCCTTCAAGTCGCGACCCGATCCTTATGGTTCGGTCGGGCCGAGCTTCGTCCAGCGGTACTTCTTCCAGTTCTTCCGCCGGTTCCCCCCGTTGTTCGGCGAAGTCCTCACGAGCGTCTAGCCCATCAACCTCGGGAATCCTGGACTGAAGGCTTGTGACGAAACATTGCCGAGCCATGGCCTGACTTCCCCGAACCACTCCAACTCCTCGCTCGGTGGGGAACTTCATTGACAGTGTGGGATAGAGACAACCGCCTTAAGGGACATCAAGCCGGGCCTGCCGAATATGGCATTGTATGGGGACCTGAGGTCGGTCACTAAGAAGTCGGTCTGTACAACGGTTACGAGGGGCCAGGTTCCTGCGCGGACCGTCAGGGTGACGATTCCTTCTGGGATGATGACGTCGCCGGTGAATCCCATCAGGGTGGAATCCACGGCTCGAAGGTTTTCCATGAGCAATTTCATCCTGGCAAACACACCGAGGTACAAAACGTTTACCGAGCTTCCACTATCGACCAGGATTCGGCTTACATCATAATTGTTCAAGTTAAGGGATACAACAAGGGCGTCATCATGGGGAAGCTGTATTCCAAGGAGATCGTCATCAGAAAAGGAAAGTTCGCCTGCGCGTGCCTTCTTCGGCACCGGTGCATCACCGTCGCCCCTGGAGCTCGATCCGCCGGCCTCTTCAATCATGTTGATACGGCCAACCACGGGCGGATTTGGTGGAGGAGGGAGTTGTGGGAGCTCGGGCTGGCGATCACCTCCTTGTGGCGGCTCAGGTGCTCTTCTGAACTGGTCCAACCGTCCCCGCCGAATCAATCTCTCGATCTCATTCTTCAGCTGCCAGCATTCTTCAGTGTCATGACCATGCTCCCTATGGTAGCGGCAGTACTTGGCGGGATCTCTCGGGTTGGGTTCCCTCGGAGAGGAACTGGTCGGGGAAGCTGGCGCTCTATCTCCATGAGGATCTGCGCCCGGGGCACAGTCAGCGGAGTGTAGCGATCGAATCGCCTGGGGGGACTCCGGGAGCGATTCCTTGGCGGCAGCGGAGGGACTCTTTGGCGGCGAGGTGGACTAGGCCGACGGGCAGGGCGGTGCCTGTCGGGAGCTTTGGGCTCTTGCTTTTCCTTGCCTGCTCAGCGCGGGCCACTCTCCGCGACTCCTCGACCCGAGCGTATTTGTCCGCAAGGGCCATCATATCAGACAGACATGGGGGGTAGCTGACTTCCATTGCCAAATAGAAGTCGCTCTCCTTTGAAACTTCCCCCGCCAGGGCGGACATAGCCACCTCGTGATTAAGGTGGTCCACCTCTAACATGGCCTTGTTGAAACGGCCAAGATAATTTCTCAAGGACTCCCCCTCTCTTTGCTTGACTTCGGAGAGGGAGTCGGATCTCCGTCGGTGGCGGCGGCTGCTGACGAACTGGCCAATAAAAAGGTGGCTCAGCTCGTCGAATGAATCAATAGAACCGGTTTCAAGGCGTTGAACCAGGTTCGGGCGGATCCTCTGAGGGTGGATGGGAAGGCTCGACAGAGGATCGCATCAGATGCTCCGTGGAACATCATTATTGACCGGAAGCTGCTGAGATGGTCGTCTGGATCAGTGGAGCCGTGATAGGGCTCGACGGTTGGCAGCTTGACGTGGGAGGGAATCACTTCCTCCATGATCCCCTTAGAGAAAGGGATGCCCTGCTCTGCTTTGGGCTGAGGCAGATGGATCTGCTTGGCGGCGTCCAGCTCCTGACGCATTTCTTGGATCTGACGGCGGATCTCCTCCTCACCGGCTAGAGGAGGAGCTGGGCGCAAGAACCGCAAGGACGGCGTCGAATCATGGTGAGACGTTGCCGGGGAGAGGGAGCGGGCTCGCCGAGATCTGGGAAGATCTCTATCGTAACCGGTTCGAGGGACCGGTTTGTCCCCCTGGGGCGATGTGGGGGATCCGCTGATTCATGCGGATCAGAGGAGGAGGTTGCCGGCGAAGAAGAAGTCGCCGTTTCTTTCTGGGGATGTGAAGCAGGAGGAGGCGCAAGACGCTCCTGAACCAGGTGGGTAAGAGCCTGGACTTGCTGGACCAGCGTAGCAAACTGGTCCTGGGTCACCGGTATGGCAGGCGGCGACGGAGTCTCGACAGGCGGGGGTTGTGGCGCTGTGGCGCCGGTCGGATCAGGCCTCTGGGAGGCGACCTGATCCTGAGCATCAGAGGTTGCTCCTCTCTTCCGGTTGGCCATCAGAGAGGTTCTTCTCCGGATTAAGATCCTTGTCTCCTTCTTTCAAGTTTTGATGGGACTTGAGGCCCTTCCTCTAGCGCCAATCTGTTGCCGCCGGGATCCGTCCTCCGACTCGGGCGCGGTCGATCCTCAGGGAAGGGGTGCGGCGGACCTGCAAAATAGGAAGCCCACACGCGGAAGGACGCCGGGGTGGTCCTCCGTGGAAGGCCCTCCGACGCTCAAGTCAGTGAGGAAGGAATCGGCGATCAACCAGACAATAGGGAGGTGGATCTCTCCGGGAGACCTCTCCAGGGGGCGGCCAATCGGAAGCTCTAGGAGGAGCAGAGCACCGACAAGCTGCCGAAAGAGAGGAATGACTCCAGAGTTTTTGCGCGTCAAGAGTCGCGTACCTGAGGGAATCTGCCAATCTGACCTTTATAGACTGTCACCTGGGGACTTGAGCATCTTCTGGAAGGTACTGAGGTTGTTACGATACGGGGGTAGACAGAATCAGGCCGTTGTGGGGCCGTTAGAATCCACGCCTTGTCTGTTAAGGGATCGACGGCTGAGAGAGCTCCTTGATGTCTTGGGATCTGGGCGAGTAGACCTGAGGCGGTTACGATAGGTTTTAGGCCACGTCTTAGCATGATTCCCTTCCTAAGGTGCTACTTGGGTAAGCTTGAGCTCTCCCGCGTCAGGTTCCGCGGAGGTAGACGTCAGGACGTGGATCGCTAGGTAGCCGCGGGCTACGGAAGCCCGGAAGAGGCCGAGCCAGGGAGGCCCGGAAGAGGCCGAGCTAGGGAAGCCCGGAAGAGACCGAGCTACGGAGGCTCGGAGGAGACCGAGCTAGGGAAGCCCGAAGGAGGCCGAGCTAGGGAAGCCCGGAAGAGGCCGAGCTACGGAAGCCCGGATGAGGCCGAGCTAGGGAAGCCCGGAAGAGGCCGAGCTACGGAAGCCCGGAGGAGGCCGAGCTATGGAAGCCCGGATGAAGCCGAGCTAGGGAAGCCCGGAGGAGGCCGAGCTACGGAAGCCCGGAGGAGGCCGAGCTACGGAAGCCCGGAGGAGGCCGAGCTAGGGAAGCCCGGAAGAGGCCGAGCTACGGAAGCCCGGATGAGGCCGAGCTACGGAAGCCCGGATGAGGCCGAGCTAGGGAAGCCCGGGAGAGGCCGAGCTACGGAAGCCCGGAAGGAGACGGTAGGAGGAGGTCAGCCTTAGCCGCCTTGCACGGATATCGATGCAATGATGATTTTACCCCCCAACAATAATCATTTTGTAACCTGCATAAAACTTTTTAGAATATTTTTATCTTAAATGATAGTGGGTGAGTGAATTGGAAGTTGATGGCGAGGGGCAAAGATGATTTCTTTTTCTTTTTGCTTTTCCTTGAGGGTAAAAAAAAAAAAACCCTTATATATATATATATATATATATATATATATATATATATATATAACAAGTTCATTGGGTCTTGCTAAATTACGCGTCCACATGCTATATCAATATGAGAGAGAAAGTTTGCTAAAGTTGCCATATTTGAACGATTTGATTGGAAGTTGACTTGGACTTAGCTTTATATTGGTTTGAGAGAGAGAGAGAGAGAGAGAGAGAGAGAGAGAGCTTTCTAAAATTTTTAATACTCAACCTAGGTAGGGATGACAACATATAAAGGTTTTATTAGTATCCAAACTAGATTGAACATGAAAAAAAAAATGATTTGGATGGTAAGAAACCGAATGGGTTTGGTTTCGAATTTGAGATTTTAAAACTTGATTTAAACCAACCCAAATCTAATCCGATTTAAACCAAGTTGGGTTTAGATTTAGAAAGCTAGGTGTTGGGGGGTAAAATCGTCATTGCATTGATATCCGTGCGAGGCGGCTAAGGCTGGCCTCCTCCGAGCTTCCCTAGCTCGGCCTCCTCCGGGCTTCCGTAGCTCGGCCTCCTCCGGGCTTCCGCAGCTCGGCCTCCTCCGGCTTCCCTAGCTCGGCTTCCCCCGGGCTTCCATAGCTCGGCCTCCTCCGGGCTTCCGTAGCTCGGCCTCCTCCGGGTTTCCCTAGCTCGGCTTCCCCCGGGCTTCCGTAGCTCGGCCTCCTCCGGGCTTCCGTAGCTCGGCCTCCTCCGGGCTTCCCTAGCTCGGCTTCCCCCGGGCTTCCGTAGCTCGGCCTCCTCCGGGCTTCCGTAGCTCGGCCTCCTCCGGGCTTCCATAGCTCGGCTTCCCCCGGGCTTCCGTAGCTCGGCCTCCTCCGGGCTTCCGTAGCTTGGCCTCCTCCGGGCTTCCCTAGCTCGGCTTCCCCCGGGCTTCCGTAGCTCGGCCTCCTCCGGGCTTCCGTAGCTCGGCCTCCTCCGGGCTTCCCTAGCTCGGTCTCCCCCGGGCTTCCCTAGCTCGGCCTCCTTCGGGCTTCCGTAGCTCGGCCTCCTTCGGGCTTCCGTAACCCGGCCTCCTCCGGGCCTCCGTAGCTCGGCCTCTTCCGGGCTTCCGTAGCCCGCTGCTACCTAGCGATCCACGCCCTGATGTCTACCTCCGCGGAACCTGACGTGGGAGAGCTCAAGCTTACCCGAGCAGCACCTTGGGCAGGGAATCATGCTAAGACGTGGCCTAGGACCTATGGTAACCGCCCCAGGTCTACTCGCCCAGATCCCAAGGCATCAAGGAGCTCCCTCAGCCGTCGATCCCCTAACAGACAAGGCGTGGATTCTAACGGCCCCACAACGGCCTGATTATGTCTACCCCCATATCGTAACAACCTCAGTACCTTCCAGAAGACGCTCAAGTCCCCAGGTGACAGTCTATAAATGTCAGATTGGCAGATTCCCTCAGGTACGCGACTCTTGACGCCCAAAAACTCTGGAGTCATTCCTCTCTTCCGGCAGCTCGTCGGTGCTCTGCTCCTCCTAGAGCTTCCGATTGGCCGCCCCCTGGAGAGGTCTCCCGGAGAGATCCACCTCCCCATTGTCTGGTTGATCGCCGATTCCTTCCTCACTGACTTGAGCGTCGGAGGGCCTTCCACGGAGGACCACCCCCGGCGTCCTTCCGCGTGTGGGCTTCCTGTTTTGCAGGTCCACCGCACCCCCGCTCCCTGAGGATCGACCGCGCCCGAGTCGGAGGACGGATCCCGGCGGCAACAGATTGGCGCTAGAGGAAGGGCCTCAAGTCCCATCAAAACTTGAAAGGAGGAGACAAGGATCTTAATCCGAAGAAGAACCTCTCTGATGGCCAACCGAAAGAGAGGAGTAGCCTCTGATGCTCAGGATCAGGTCGCCTCCCAAAGGCCTGATCCGACCGGCGCCTCAGCGCCACAACCCCCGCTTGTCGAGACTCCGTCGTCGCCTGCCATTCCGGTGACCCAGGACCAGTTTGCTACGCTGGTCCAGCAAGTCCAAGCTCTTACCCACCTGGTCCAGGAGCGTCTTGCGCCTCCTCCTGCTTCACATCCCCAGAAGGAAATGGCGACTTCTTCTTCGCCGGCAACCTCCTCCTCCGATCCGCATGAATCAGCGGATCCCCCACATCGCCCCAGGGGAGACAAACCGGTCCCTCGAACCGGTTACGATAGGGATCTTCCCAGATCTCGGCGAGCCCGCTCCCTCTCTCCGGCAACGTCTCACCATGATTCGACGCCGTCCTTGCAGTTCTCACGCCCAGCTCCTCCTCTAGCCGGTGAGGAGGAGATCCGCCGTCAGATCCAAGAAATGCGTCAGGAGCTGGACGCCGCCAAGCAGATCCATCTGCCTCAGCCCAAAGCAGAGCAGGGCATCCCTTTCTCTAAGGGGATCATGGAGGAAGTGATTCCCTCCCACGTCAAGCTGCCGACCATCGAGCCCTATCACGGCTCCACTGATCCAGACGACCATCTCAGCAGCTTCCGGTCAATAATGATGTTCCACGGAGCATCTGATGCGATCCTCTGTCGGGCCTTCCCATCCACCCTCAGAGGATCCGCCCGAACCTGGTTCAACGCCTTGAAACCGGGTTCTATTGATTCATTCGACGAGCTGAGCCACCTTTTTATTGGCCAGTTCGTCAGCAGCCGCCGCCACCGACGGAGATCCGACTCCCTCTCCGAAGTCAAGTAAAGAGAGGGGGAGTCCTTGAGAAATTATCTTGGCCGTTTCAACAAGGCCATGTTAGAGGTGGACCACCTTAATCACGAGGTGGCTATGTCCGCCCTGGCGAGGGGAGTTTCAAAGGAGAGCGACTTCTATTTGGCAATGGAAGTCAGCTACCCCCCATGTCTGTCTGATATGATGGCCCTTGCGGACAAATATGCTCGGGTCGAAGAGTCGCGGAGAGTGGCCCGCGCTGAGCAGGCAAGGAAGAAGCAAGAGCCCAAAGCTCCCGATAGACACCGCCCTGCCCGTCGGCCTAGTCCGCCTCGCCGCCAAAGAGTCCCTCGCTGCCGCCAAGGAATCGCTCCCGGAGTCCCCCCAGGCGATTCGATCGCTACACTCCGCTGACTGTGCCCCGGGCGCAGATCCTCATGGAGATAGAGCGCCAGCTTCCCCGACCAGTTCTCTCCGAGGGAACCCAACCCGGAGAGATCCTGCCAAGTACTGCCGCTACCATAGGGAGCATGGTCACGACACTGAAGAATACTGGCAGCTGAAGAATGAGATCGAGAGATTGATTCGGCGGGGACGGTTGGACCAGTTTAGAAGAGCACCTGAGCCGCCACAAGGAGGTGATCGCCAGCCCGAGCTCCCACAACTCCCTCCTCCACCAAATCCGCCGTGGTTGGCCGTATCAACATGATTGAAGAGGCCGGCGGATCGAGCTCCAGGGGCGACGGTGATGCACCGGTGCCGAAGAAGGCACGCACAGGCGAACTTTCCTTTTCTGATGACGATCTCCTTGGAATACAGCTTCCCCATGATGACGCCCTTGTTGTATCCCTTAACTTGAACAATTATGATGTAAGCCGAATCCTGGTCGATAGTGGAAGCNNNNCCAGGATGAAATTGCTCATGGAAAACCTTCGAGCCGTGGATTCCACCCTGATGGGATTCACCGGCGACGTCATCGTCCCAGAAGGAATCGTCACCCTGACGGTCCGCGCAGGAACCTGGCCCCTCGTAACCATTGTACAGACCGACTTCTTAGTGACCGACCTCAGGTCCCCATACAACGCCATATTCGGCAGGCCCGGCTTGATGTCCCTTAAGGCGGTTGTCTCTATCCCGCATCTGTCTATGAAGTTCCCCACCGAGCAAGGAGTTGGAGTGGTTCGGGGAAGTCAGGCCATGGCTCGGCAATGTTTCGTCACGAGCCTTCAGTCCAGAATTCCCGAAGTTGACGGGCTAGACGCTCGTGAGGACTTCGCCGAACAACGGGGGGAACCGGCGGAAGAACTGGAAGAAGTACCGCTAGACGAAGCTCGGCCCGACCGAACCATAAGGATCGGGTCGCTACTCGAAGGAGAGCCTCGTCGCGAGCTGATCAGATTCCTCCAAGCAATGCGGACATCTTCGCCTGGACCGCCTCCGACATGCCAGGGATTAACCCCGAGGTCCTCGTCCATCGCCTCAATGTGGACGAGATGCACAGGCCTGTTAAGCAGAAGAAGAGAAGCTTCGCCCCAGAACGGCAAAAAGCCATTGAAGAGGAGGTCGACAAACTCATCAAAGCCAATTTTGTCCGAGAGGTGAATTATCCAAGTTGGTTGTCAAATGTCGTCATGGTGAAAAGTCGAATGGCAAATGGAGGATCTGCATCGACTTCACCGACCTCAACAAGGCATGCCCAAAGGATAGCTTCCCCCTCCCTCGGATCGACCAGCTCGTGGACGCCACCTCAGGCCACCAAATGCTATCATTCATGGATGCCTATTCGGGCTACAATCAGATCCGGATGGCCCCCGAAGATGAAGAAAAGACCCTTCATAACCGACCGAGGTACCTACTGTTACCGAGTTATGCCTTTCGGTCTTAAAAATGCAGGAGCGACCTACCAGCGGCTGGTCAACAAGGTGTTCAAGGAGCAAATCGGCCGGAACATGGAGGTGTACGTGGATGATATGCTGGTCAAAAGCAAGGAAGCGCTGCGGCATGTTGAGGACCTCGCGGAGAGCTTTGCCACGCTGCGCAAATATGGAATGAAGCTCAACCCAACCAAGTGTGCCTTCGGCGTCAATTCCGGGAAATTCCTCGGCTTCATGGTCTCCCAGCGGGTATCGAGGCTAACCCTCAGAAGATTCAAGCTCTCCAACAAATGGCGCCCCCAGCGTCTATTAAGGAGGTCCAGCGCTTAACCGGGAGGATAGCGGCCCTTAACCGCTTCGTGGCTCGGTCAGCCGAGAGATGCCTCCCCTTCTTCAAAACTCTCCGATCGGCCAAAAATTTCCAGTGGACTCCTGAGTGCCAGAAATCATTTCAAGATCTCAAGAAGTACCTCGGCTCGCCTCCGCTTCTCAGTAGTCCGATCCCGGGAGAGACTCTATTTCTGTACCTGGCCGTTTCGGAGGGCGCAGTTTGCTCGGTGCTAGTCAAAGAAGAAAGCAAAATCCAGAGGCCGATCTACTATGTGAGTAGGCTGCTCCGCGATGCGGAGACGAGGTACACCAGGATTGAGAAATAGTGCTGGCTTTGATCACCTCAGTCCGGAAGCTACGGCCTTATTTTCAAGCACATTCAGTGACGGTCCTCACCGATCAACCCATCAAGGCGGTGGTCCACCGTCCAGAAACATCGGGGAGGATGACCAAATGGGCCGTCGAACTAAGCGAGCATGACATACATTTTCAACCTCGCCCGGCCATCAAAGCCCAAGTGCTGGCCGATTTCCTCCTCGAGTGTACCATCCCAGAAGACGGCTCTACCCCAGAAAATCCCGAAGGACCAAAGCCTGAAGCTCGGTGGCTCCTTCACGTCGATGGGTCGTCCAATGCCCATCACTCCGGTGCGGGTCTAGTCCTCACCAGCCCAGAGGGGATGATCTTCGAATATGGCGTCCGATTCCTTCCCGGCTTCCAACAACGAAGCCGAGTACGAGGCCCTGTTAGCTGGTCTCCGGATCGCCCGCAACCTGAAGGTGGAAAAGCTTAACGCCTTCACCGACTCTCAGCTGGTGGCCGGCCATGTGCGGGGAGAGTTTGAAGCCCGAGAACCCAACATGATCCGATATCTCCAAGAGGTGCGCGGCCTACTTCCCCATTTTGCCGAGTTTGAAATTATTCAAATTCCTAGATCGGAAAACGCCCGTGCCGACCTACTCTCCCGATTGGCAACCGCGGAGACGATGGATGCTGAACAAAAATTCCATCTGGAGACTCTGGAAAAGCCGAGTATCATGGAAGCCGATCGGGTGATGCAAATCGAGGCCGAACCATCCTGGTTCGACCCTATCCTCAACTATCTCAAAGAAGGGTCGCTCCCATCCGACCGAAGAGAGGCCAGGAAATTGAAGCTGCAGGCGACCCACTATGTATTGATTGACAGCCAACTTTACAAGCGGTCTTTTTCTATGCCGCTGCTCAGATGCCTCCGCCCATCCGAGGCGAACTATGCTCTACGAGAGGTACATGAAGGGATTTGCGGCAACCATCTGGGAGCCGGTCCCTATGCCACAAGGTGCTACGGCAAGGCTATTACTGGCCGACCATGCAGAAAGACGCGGACGACCTAGTCCGAGCCTGTGACGCCTGCCAGAGACATTCAAGCATCCAGAGGCTCCCTTCCGCCGAGCTAGTTTCTATATCCTCCGCCTGGCCCTTTGCCAAGTGGGGGATGGACATCCTCGGCCCATTCCCGCTGGCGACGGGACAGCGGAAATTCTTATTTGTCGCCATTGACTACTTCACCAAGTGGGTTGAAGCGGAAGCAGTTGCGCAAATCACCGAAGCACGGGCCAGAGACTTTGTATGGAGGTCCATCGTCTGCCGGTTCGGCCTCCCCCACACCATAATCACCGATAACGGTAAGCAGTTCGACAATTCCAAGTTCCGCCAATTCTGCGAGGAACACGGAATCCGTCACCACCTTACTTCGGTCGGGCACCCACAAGCCAACGGAGCGGCCGAAGTGACCAACAGGACTCTCCTCCAAGGAATCAAAGCTCGCCTCTCCAGAGCCCAAGGCAGGTGGGCGGATGAGCTACACCATGTCTTATGGGCCTATCGCACCACCCCGAGGATTCCGACGGGCGAGACTCCATTTCGAATGGCTTTTGGCACGGAGGCCGTCATCCCTGTGGAAATAGGCCTCCCATCTTTGCGGGTGGAGAGTTATTCAGAGGAAGCCAGCAACGAGCAACTCCGCACCAACCTCGACTTGGTAGAGGAAGTCAGAGAAAAAGCCCGAATCAGGACGGCTGCTTATCAACAGAGGGTGGCTCGGTACCATGCCTCCAGGGTCAAGGGGAAAACCTTCCTACCCGGCGACCTCGTCCTCCGAAAAGCTTCTGTATCCAAACCGCTGGAGCAAGGAAAGCTGGCGCCGAACTGGGAGGGCCCGTACCAAATCACGGAGATCATTGGGCCGGGAACCTACAAGCTGCAGGATCTCGATGGGAAATCCGTCCCCCGAACGTGGAACTCGGACAACCTCCGCAAATACTATCAATAGGGTATGTCCTTTATGCTTCGCCAGTTATCTATTTTCCCGCAACTTGTGTGAATCGATTATGCACCATATTGCCATAAATCGTAAAAGGAAATAGATGCTGCTTACCAATCCTCGGTACAACCGAGTTATCTGCCTGGACAGGAAATCTCCGAACCTTGGCAGGGCCAAGTAAAACAAAGTCTCCGAACCTCGGCAGGGCCGAGCAACAAATCTCCGAACCTTGGCAGGGCCAAGTAAAACAAATCTCCGAACCTTGGCAGGGCCAAGTAAAACAAAGTCTCCGAACCTCGGCAGGGCCGAGCAACAAATCTCCGAACCTTGGCAGGGCCAAGTAAAACAAAATCTCCGAACCTTGGCAGGGCCAAGTAAAACAAAGTCTCCGAACCTGCCGGCAACAAATCTCCGAACCTTGGCAGGGCCAAGTAAAACAAAGTCTCCGAACCTCGGCAGGGCCGAGCAACAAATCTCCGAACCTTGGCAGGGCCAAGTAAAACAAAATCTCCGAACCTTGGCAGGGCCAAGTAAAACAAATCTCCGAACCTTGGCAGGGCCAAGTAAAACAAAGTCTCCGAACCTCAAAGTCTCCGAACCTCGGCAGGGCCGAGCAACAAATCTCCGAACCTTGGCAGGGCCAAGTAAAACAAAGTCTCCGAACCTTGGCAGGGCCAAGTAAAACAAAGTCTCCGAACCTTCTCCGAAAGGGCCGAGCAACAAATCTCCGAACCTTGGCAGGGCCAAGTAAAACAAAGTCTCCGAACCTCGGCAGGGCCGAGCAACAAATCTCCGAACCTTGGCAGGGCCAAGTAAAACAAAATCTCCGAACCTTGGCAGGGCCAAGTAAAACAAAGTCTCCGAACCTCGGCAGAGGAACCGCAGGGCCAACAAATCTCCGAACCTTGGCAGGGCCAAGTAAAACAAAGTCTCCGAACCTAAAGTCTCCGAACCTCGGCAGGGCCGAGCAACAAATCTCCGAACCTTGGCAGGGCCAAGTAAAACAAAATCTCCGAACCTTGGCAGGGCCAAGTAAAACAAAGTCTCCGAACCTCGGCAGGGCCGAGCAACAAATCTCCGAACCTTGGCAGGGCCAAGTAAAACAAAGTCTCGAGCTTCGAACTCCTGCTGCGAGCAGACGCGAACGCACTTTGGAGAGCCTGAATCTCCGACCCCATCCTCGCCATCTGGAAAAGTCAAATCAATCGGCGTCGCAGGAGCCAATAGAAAAATAAAGAGGGTAAAATGGGAGCATACCTCCCCCTCTCGCCTGGCCAACCTTTTGGCCAGCTCCTCAGCCTCACTCCGGGCCCTTGTCCTGTCAGCGCCGACCAGCTCGACCCTCTCTTGCAGGGTACTGATCTTCGATGTCCGGCTTCAATCTCCCCACGAGCTTGCGACAACTCGCCACTCACTCGAGTCATTATCCCTTGATGCCACCTCGCGCTCTCCTTCAATCGGCGATTTCACCATCACGCCGTTTCAGTTCTCCTCCACCTCGCCCAGCATTCTTGCCAGGCGCTTCTTTCATCGTCGGCCTCTCTCCTCAACCGGCTCAAACTCTCGCCGTGTTCCCGCCGCATCGCCGCCACCTCCGCGGAGTGTTTTGATTCGATCCTGGCCAGCTCCCGCATGCGTCGTCGTTCTTCGCCAGGAGTCCCTGTAACTCCTCCACCCTGCGCTTCTGCTTGGACACCTCGTCCACGGCAGCCTGATGTGCCGCCCTAGCCGCCCTCGAGTTCCTGTCCATTGTGTCCATGAGCTCTTCGAACTGCTCAGACACCTTCAGCCGCGACTGGAGCTCGACATTCTCCCTCCGGGCCTGGACGCTGGCCCCTGTCGCCAAACTCAGACGCCAGCAAATCGCCCGGGAAAGCAAAACACCCTACAAAGGCAAAAAACTGAGTAAGCGCCCACAACGGAGTCCATCGGAAACATCTGTCACGCTGAAAAATGACTCACCTTCGAGCGTAGTCCCGGGTCATCTTCATCAAAGTCGTGTTATCTATGGCGGGAAGGAGATGAATACCCTCAGCTACACCTTGCTGCCCGAACGCAGCATCGACCAATCCCAGGTCGGCAAACTTGTCCGTCGATGGATCCGCACCCGGATGCAGACCGACCTATCATGGCGGAAAACGCCTCATCAATGTTAGCCTCCGAACTGCTGGGTTGACCGGCCCCGCCTGAGGGACCGGCCTGGACGACCCCCAGCTGAGTAGCCTTCAGCCTCCCAGCCTCCTCCATCAGGCCCTGGCTTGAGCCTCTTCAGATAGCTCGGCCAGCCCAAGCGCCAGCCTCCCCAAAATCTTCTTCGAGGGGGCCCCGATCGTGGGACCCCCACTTTGTTGTGCTCCCTCCACCGGTGCATCCTCTCCAGTCGCCACCACCTGCGCCCCCTCCGCGGGCTCCCCCGAGGTCTCGGTCTGAACCGCCTCTTGACCCATCGAAGGCGGCCCGACCTCGCTGCTGCCAGACTCCCCGGCGGATAGACCAAGCAGGGGCTCCTCCCGAACTTCCTCCGCTGCGGCTGTCTCCTCCCCCTCTCCCGCTGGAGCCAGTGACAATCCCGCGGGGACAATAGACCCCTCTGCTACGCCGCCTCCACTGGACCCGTCGCAGGTTCCTCTTTCAAGGGGGACGCGGTCGGACGAGCCAGCGGAGCTTCATCCGAACTGTCTGAAATCTCCACACGGGAGGTTCGGGCGCCACGGCCGCCCTCCCCGGATCCTCCTTCGCCCCCGGCGCCTCTGTAACTGCTCCGCGCCGGCGGGCTCCTTGCGGATTTATGGCCCTTTTCTCGGGCCGGCCGCTGTCCGCGCCGCTACCTTCCCCTGGGCGCTTCCCCCTCTTCCTCTTGGAGAGGCTCGACAATGCCGACCTTGCGGCTGCCACATCAAAGCACACATACTCAGAATCAAGCGCACTAATCGAAAAAGATACACGCACGAAAGGGACTCACCTTGTGGATCCAGAGGGCTGAGCCCGGCTGCGAAGAGGGCCCCCTCCGATAACAGGTCGTTAGCCGAAAATACCTGTCCATTACGAAGGACATCCAGGTCCCTCTCCTCCTGCGCCGATAAGGCGGATGCGTCTCCGCATCCCTCGCAACTTCCCCCATCGCCGAGGGAAATCGGAACCGATGTTCCCCTCCGCAATCACGAATCGGCTCTTCCACCCCTTGATGGAAGAAGGCTTATCCGCAATGACATTAAAAGACCTCCGGGGCCCGATGGAGGTCCACTCCGATTTCCTCCCGGGAGTCAAGTGGTAACAGGTGCGGAAAAGGGGGAGAGTTGCAACGATTTGGATCTGGTGACACATCGAAATGAATCCGACGATGTTCCGCCAACTATTTGGAGCCACCATCGATGGGCAGATGTTGTAGTGGGTCATGATCTCCTTCACCAAGGGATGGAGAGGAAACGAAGACCCGCCTTAAAGCTGTCCTCATAGATAAAGACTCCGGACTCCAAATCTCGAGTAACCCTATCTTTCTCCGGCACCCGCAAAACGACATCCAGGGCAGACCATACCTCTGGTGAATCCTCCCCAAATCCTCAGCGACGATTTCTGAGGCCACGTCTTCAGGGCTCATCGCCATCTCGGTTGAGAAAAATCCTGGGCGAAAACGATGAACGCTGGAGAGGATGAGAGACCAATACTCTTCAAAACAAGGCGAGAAGACGCGCATGCGCAATATATATATAGGGCGGCTGTCACTTCGCTTCTCCGCCAAGGAACCGCCCTGGGGAGGCGGGACGTCCCATTCGAGGCGTCCGGAACCGCCTCGACAAACCCCCATATCGATCGGGATTCACGGCATGGCGCAATCTCAACCGTCGCTAGTGGAGGAACCTTACCTCCGAAGGTACGATGGCCCTATCGCATTAATTAGGGCATCATTGCACGGCTGTTTGGGCCAAGACGTCCCATCCAGGACGCGCCACTTGAGCTTATACTCCCTACGCCCGAACCTACGCTTCGAACTAGGGAGTGGAGGGCATGTGTTGGGGGGTAAAATCGTCATTGCATTGATATCCGTGCAAGGCGGCTAAGGCTGACCTCCTCCTATCCTAGCTCCTCTCCGGGCTTCCCTAGCTCGGCGGGCTAGCTCAGCCTCTCCGGGCTTCCGTAGCTCGGCCTCCTCCGGCTTCCCTAGCTCGGCCTCCTCCGGGCCTCCGTAGCTCGGCTTCCGGGCTTCCCTAGCTCGGCCTCTCCGGGCTTCCGTAGCTCGGCCTCTCCGGGCTTCCCTAGCTCGGCCTCCTCCGGCTTCCCTAGCTCGGCCTCCTCCGGGCCTCCGTAGCTCGGTATCTTCCGGGCTTCCCTAGCTCGGCCTCCTCCGGCTTCCCTAGCTCGGCCTCCTCCGGGCCTCCGTAGCTCGGTCTCTTCCGGGCTTCCCTAGCTCGGCCCCTTCCGGGCCTCCGTAGCTCGGCCTCTTCCGGGCTTCCGCAGCCCGCGACTACCTAGCGATCCACGTCCTGACGTCTACCTCCGCGGAACCTGAGGCGGGAGAGCTCAAGCTTACCCGAGCAGCACCTTAGGCAGGGAATCATGTTAAGACGTGGCCTAAGACCTATGTAACCGCCCAGGTCTACTCGCCAGATCCCAAGACATCAAGGAGCTCTCTCAGCCGTCGATCCCTTAACGGACAAGGCATGGATTCTAACGGCCCCACAACGGCCTGATTCTGTCTACCCCCGTATCGTAACAACCTCAGTACCTTCCAGAAGATGCTCAAGTCCCCAGGTGACAGTCTATAAAGGTCAGATGGGCAGATTCCCACAGGTACGCGACTCTTGACGCGCAAAAACTCTGGAGTCATTCCTCTCTTCCGGCAGCTCGTCGGTGCTCTGCTCCTCCTAGAGCTCCCGATTGGCTGCCCCCTGGAGAGGTCTCCCAGAGAGATCCACCTCCCCATTGTCTGGTTGATCGCCGATTCCTTCCTCACTGACTTGAGCGTCGGAGGGCCTTCCGCGGAGGACCATCCCCGGCGTCCCTCCGCGTGTGGGCTTCCTGTTTTGCAGGTCCGCCGCACCCCACTCCCTGAGGATCGACCGCGCCCGATCGGAGGACGGATCCCGGCAGCAACAGATACCATGATGATGAGGCATTTAACTCCAAAGAGCCATTTACTCTTCCTCTTTTGCTAATTTTTTTTTAATAACAGAGGCTGTTTATGCTCGCATCACAAAGCTTTTTGAAAGATGATTAAAAATGATCAGAATTTTTGCTTGATTAACTTTAAAGAAATATCTACATGCTAAAGATTTACTTTAGTGTTGAATGGTGAATAATCATTTTTTTTTTGGTACAGGCAGATGATCACACCAATCTAAGGTGAGTCAAACCTGATATATCAGAGTACAAAATTTGGAAAAGAACAAGGGGGCAAGGTTCGCCCGGCTTCCAACTCCAAGAACTAGAATGAGACGCCATCCTAGCAGCAATCCAATCTGCCGCTGAGTTGGCTTCCCGGTAGATGTGCCTAATCTTGGCGCAAGAAATACCCTGGAGGGTAGAATGAATGTCTCCAATCAAGGGGATGATAGGCAAACGGGTGCGGGAATCCTGCCTAATCCAACGGATAATAGTAATGGAATCCCCTTCAATAATAATGCTGCGAGCTCCCAGATTACGAATAGCACAACAGATACCAGCCCAAGCAGCACACAACTCAGCAAGGGGCACCGTGGAACCAAGAAGACCAAATCCACTAGCCGCCAGCATTTCACCATCAGGCCCACGAATCACAAAGCCGAGCCTGCACATTTACCACGAACACTACCATCAAAGTTGATTTTAACAAACCCTGGAGGTGGGGGCTCCCAAGAAATGAAGACCGTGCGCCGGTGCACTGCCGAAGCAGCAGGGGAGTCCCAGTGGCCAGGGGTAGCAGAAACATGAATTCTCTGATGGAATGTATACTCAGCAGCTAAAGAGAAGGCAGCCCTAACAACCCTGCGAGGATGAATAGTCTCATCAGTGAACACGAGCCGATTCTGAGATAACCAAATCTGATAAGCAGTGTAGGCCCTCCTCGAAACCAGTAGGTGGAATCCTCTACCCATATCCTCCCTAATCATACTCAGAAAGTAACTACACAGAAATTCAGACCCCTGATCCCAAGGACCATCACCTGAAAGCTGCCAAATCTGTCTAGCTTTAGAGCAAGTGAAGATAGCATGACCAACCGTCTCGTCCCACATACCACATAATGGGCAAGTAGGCAGAATGCTTATACCTCTTCCGGAGAGCAGGGAATAAATAGGAAGAATGGTGAATAATCTTTGCCTATTATATAAAAGTAACCTTTAATCCATCAACAATTTCTTACACTACCCTTAGAGCAAAACTTTGTGAATCATTAATAACCAAAGGTGGCTTGACTCATTTTCATCCATGTTGATACTCTAGAAATCAAAATAAAATCCTTTGAAGCTTACAACTATGAAGGATCAAATAGAAATCGATGTTATTGAGGGATTTGAAGAAAATGTAAGAATAAAATATTTCGTAATAGAAATTGATCCTTCTTTATTGTTTTTGTAGCTACTATTAAAATTTTAGAATATCTTTTATATATGTGATGTGGCTAATCACACCTTCTGGTGGTACGGTAACAGTGTGCACAACCTTCAAAAGGGTAATAATTTCAACCGGCTCCTAGCATCGGCTCTCGGCCCCGACATTGGCTCCTGGCCTCGGCCTCGGCCTTGACATCAGCTCCTGGCCTCGGCCTCAGCCCCGACATCAGCTCTTGGCTTCGGCCTCGGTCCCAGCATTGGCTCTCGACCTCGGTCTCGGCTCCAACTTTGGCTCCGGCCTTAGCCATTAACGTGATTTCAGCGGTGAAGCCAGATTCTAGTGCTGAATGGATTTAAATCACCACGCAGCCCACTCGCCCACCTTTTTCCAGGATCACGGGCAACTACAGATACTACACACCTGCCGATATTCATGGAACGTGTCTAACAACCCGGCGTCAACCTACGAAGTCGATCTTAACAGAAGATAGGATCCGACTGTAATCGTGGAAGGGTAAGAGGGATCCCGAGTAGGTATATAAGGGCTGACCCCCGATGAGGGGGGGCTCTCTTGAATTCTGTTGATAAGAAATTCCTGTTCCTTGCATCACTGACTTGAGCGTCGGAGGGTCCCCATCGGAACCACCGGTCCGGAACTTTTTTTACAGGTTCTCAGCTGACTGAGGTGATCCCATCACTCCTCTGAAGGCCCGCAAAACTCTCCTGACACCCGACGCACCTCGGCAGTGATTTGGTGGCAACAGATTGGCGCGCCAGGAAGGAGGGCCACGCAGACAGATATTTACCCTCACGCATCTGCGACCCCTGAACCTCTATAAGGAAGAAGATGGTGGTTACTCGAGCATAGAAAGCTTCCACCAGCCAGGCCGCAGGGTGCCTCCCGCGGGCTGAGCAGTCGGAGGCCAACCTCCCTATTCCACCTCCCGTGTAACCGCAGGCCAGCCAGGCCGATCGGCTCGATGCCCTGACCCATCAGGTGCAAGATCTGATGGAGGTGGTGCGGGGGCTGCAGGAGCAAGGCTCCACCGCTACATCTGCACCACCTCAACCCCCTCCGCCGCATATAGAGGGCCATAGAGCCAGTCAACCTCATCGGGGTAGGACCCTTCCTGAGACCTCCCACCACTCACCTCAGAAGCCCAGTTGCCAGGAGACCTCCAAGCGGCGACGGTCTCTTTCCTACTATTTCGATCGCTCTCACAGGCAACATGGTGAGAAAGAACCAAGGCATGTACGTCCCTTGCACCGACATCCTTCCCTATCGTCATCTTCCGACTCCTCAAGAGAGGATACCAACAAGAAGGCCGCTCATCGAGCCGAGCAACGACTGGATGAGTATCATCAACGGTTGAAGGAGCTTAGCCGCAGGATCATCAACCCGCACGGGATGGACTACGACCACCGTCCCTCACTCTCTCACCGCATTATGGAGGAACCGGTCCTGTTTCGGTTCCGTCTTCCTCAGTTGGACCCGTACGACGGCATGACGGACCCCCTGGATCACCTGGAGAGTTACAAGGTCCTCATGCAAGTCAAGGAGGCAACGGACTCTCTTCTCTGTGTTGCCTTCCTGGTCACGCTTCGGAAGGTGGCGCGTGCATGGTAATCCCGTTTACCACCACGCAGTATCAACTCTTTCAGACAACTCGAGCGATCTTTTATGGCCCACTTTGAATCATGCCGGAAGATCTCTCGAGTGGTGGATAGCCTGTTCGTCATCCAGCAAAGGAGCGGCGAAACCCTAAAGGACTTCGTTGCTCGATTCAAGGAAGCTGCGCTCGAGGTTTACAACCTTGAGGATTCCATGGCCGCTCTAGCCCTAAAGCTTGGACTCCGTCCTTCCAGGTTTGCCTACTCTCTGGACAAGAAGCCTCCTAGCTCCTACGCCGAACTGCTCAGCCGGGCGCAAAAATATATTCGCGCTGATGAAGCGGACTCCTCCAGGAGGGAGGCCGACAAAGGTTCCGGCAAGAAGCCACTATCCTCGGAACCCGCTGGAGGACGATCCAGAAAATCTGAGCCACCTCGTCGCTCAGACAACCGGCCTCAAGCGCTGGTTCCCAAAGAGCATTTCACTACTCTCCTCGTCCCAATATCTCACATTCTGTTAGAGATCGAGGATGAGCCATACCTTCGGCATCCACCCCCCATGAAGCCAGGAGTTCCCCGCAACAAGGAACTCTACTGCCGGTATCACAGGGACTACGGTCATGATACTGAAGACTGCCGCCTGTTGAAAAAATTCATCGAAGAACTTGTTCAGCAAGGCCATCTAAGTAAGTTTGTCCGAAGAGGAAATCTAGCTGCCCTAGGTCCCTCTGCACCTCCTGCTCCTCAGATCGGTGTGGACAATGCCCCAACAGAGAAGACGATGTCTATGATATCCTGGGGGGCAGGTAACAGTTTTAAGAGACAGCGAGAGAAGGGAGAAGAGACTGCAATTCCCTTCTCAAAAAGGGACCTAGAGGGGGTAGCGAATAAGTATGACGATAGCGTCATCATGTCTATGACGATCGCTAAACATCCTGTAAAACGAATTCTGGTTGATAGTGGAGTTCAGTCGATGTTTTGAACTATGATGCTTTTGTTAGGATGAACTTGCCCGAACGTTTGCTTCGGCCCGTCACCACCCCCTTGGTGGGTTTTACTGGAGACTCCGTGAGGGTCGAGGGGGAAGTCACTCTCCCTGTTACTACCGGGACTTCGCCGCATCAGAGCATGGTCTTTAAGAACTTCCTGGTAGTTCGGGTCCCATTGGCTTACAATGCCATCTTGGGAAGACCTGGCTTGAACTTGCTAGATGCTGTTATCTCCACTAAGAGATTGCTGGTAAAGTTCCCCACCGACGAAGGAGTTGGAGAAATGAAGGGAGAACAAAGCTTGTTACCGCTTTGCTATCACTTGGCCCCTAGTTTACAAGGGGCGATGCCGGCAACAGTGCCGAGTTGCTTGACCTCTGAGACTTGGAGAGGAGGGGGGAGCTAGCCGAGCACCTGCTAACCTTCCCCTTGGGGGAAGACCCAACAAGGGCCATCCAGATCAAAGCACCACTTCCGGAGGAGGCGCGCGATCAGCTCCTTGCTTTTCTGCATATCAACTCCGATATCTTTGCATGGTCATCATCTGATATGCCAGGTATCCCTAAGGAGATAATCACTCATTGGCTCAACATTAAGCCAGAGTGCTGGCCAGTCCGACAAAAGAAGAGGAGCTTTACGCCAAACCGACAAAGGGCCATTGACGAGGAGATCCGCAAGCTGAAGGCTGCAAGCCACATTCGGGAAGTCCACTACCCCAACTGGTTGGCCAACGTCGTGATGGTCCGCAAGGCCAACGGGAGTTGAAGGATGTGCGTAGACTTCATCGACCTCAACAAGCGTGTCCTAAGGACAGCTTCCTTTTGCCTCGGATTGATCAGCTCATGGATGCTACATCAGGCCACGAGACCCTTAGCTTCATGGATGCCTTCTCTGGATATAATCAAATCAAGATGGATCCCGCGGACGAGGAAACTACTTCATTTATTACGAAGAAGGGAAAATACTGTTATAAGGTGATGTTATTTGGACTGAAGAACGCAGGAGTCACTTATCAGAGGCTAATGAACAAGATCTTTGAAGACCAGATCAGACGCAACATGGAGGTGTACGTGGACGACATGCTGACCAAAAGTATCCATACCACTGATCATGTTGCTGACCTGGCGAAAACCTTCGGCAACCTCCATCGGTATCAGATGAGACTGAACCCCCGCAAGTGTGCCTTCGGGGTAATAGCAGGCATGTTCTTGGGTTTCATGGTGATGCAACGTGGGATTGAAGCAAACCCTGACAAGATCTGAGCCATTTTAAACATAAGATCTCTGGTTAACAAAAAGGAAGTCCAATGCTTGACTGGAAGGGTAGCGGCCTTGAACCATTTTTTGTCCAAGTCCGTTGAGAGATGCTTGCCTTTATTTAAGGCACTGCGCAGAGTCAATGACTTCGAATGGACGAGGGAGTGCCAGGAGGCCTTCAAGGGACTGAAAGAGTTTCTATCCACCCCGCCACTACTGTCCAAGCCAAAGGGCATAGAAGAACTTCTTCTGTACCTTGCGGCTTCTTCCGAAGCTGTCAGCTCCGTGCTGGTTCGCATGGACGCCGATAGGACATAAAAGTCAGTGTATTACACTAGCAAGGTGCTTTACAATGCGGAGACCAGATATACAAGAGTTGAGAAGATTATCTTCACATCGATTGTTTCCACCCAGCGCCTCCGACCTTATTTTCAAGCTCATCCAATTGTGGTAGTCACAGACCAACCACTTAAGGCGATCCTCTGTCGTCCTGACACCTCTGGCCGGCTGGCGAAGTGGGCACTCAAGCTGGGAGAATTCGACCTATCATTCCATCCTAGGTCAGCCATGAAGTCTCAAGTCTTGATAGATTTCTTGGTCGAATGCACTTGGGTTGAGGAGCAACCAGAAGAGTCCCATACAAACTCCTTGGGTCCTGGAATCGAAGGAGGGGATGACTGGATCCTTCACATGGACGGAGCGTCAAATTCCCAAGGGAGCAGAGCAGGCCTCATCCTGGCTAGTCCAGACGAAGTTGTAACCGAGTATGCCCTCCATTTTCTCTTCCCGGCCACCAACAATCAGGCTGAGTATGAAGCCCTACTGTCTGGGATAAGATTGGCTTGAGAGTTCGGGGTGAAATGCCTTAGAGTATTCACTGACTCCCAGCTAGTCACCGGCCAAATCAGAGGGGAGTATGAGGCACGGGATCCTACTATGTCCCGCTACTTAAGTATGGTGTAGTCACAAGCCTCTCCCTTAGCCCACTTCAGCGTTAGCTACATTCCTCGAAGGGAGAACGTCAGAGCTGACGCACTGTCCCAACTAGCCACCTCAGCCGACGGGACTTTGAGAAGAACCTTTGTAGAACATCTGGAAGCCCTGCTAGTTGAGCAGGAGCCCTCTTGGATGGACACTTATATTTGGTATCTTACCGATGGTGCCCTCCCTGAAAACTTGACTGAGGCTAGGCTACTCAAGCGGCGGGCCCCGAAGTTTCTAATGATGGGCGAAAAGCTTTACCGGAGGTCGTTCTCATACCCGGTCCTCAGATGCGTCGGCCCCGCAGAAGCATATTACATCTTGCAAGAAATCCATGAGGGCATATGCGGAAGTCATCTGGGGGATAGAGCCCTGTCGTACAAAGCCCTCCGGCAAGATACTACTAGCTGACAATGAGGGAGGATGCGTCCGAGCTCATCAAGAGATGTGATAGTTGTTAACGTCATGCCAACATCCAGCAGCAGCCGACGTCCTAGCTGACCCCCTGGCTGCACCTTGGACCTTCGCCCAGTGGGGTATGGACATCTTGGGACCGTTCCCTCCAGTCTCCGATCAACGCAAATTCCTGCTAGTAGCCGTCGACCATTTCACCAAGTGGATTGAGGCCAAAGCACTCGCCAAGATCACCGAGGGCAAGGTGAGATCCTTTTTCTGGAAATCTGTAGTGTGCCAGTTCAGATTGTTGCATACTCTCGTCACTGACAATGGCCGGCAGTTTGACAACGCGGCCTTCCGAGAGTTCTGCGCCGAGCTAGGCATCCATCAGTGGTTCACCTCCGTAGGACATCCCCAGACCAACGGTGCAGCTGAGGTAATCAACAGCATTATTCTTCAAGGACTTAAAGCCCGACCAGATGACTGCAAAGGATGGTGGGTGGAGGAGCTTCCAATGTACTATGGGCCTACCACACAACGCTGCAAGCCCCTACCGGAGAGACTCTCTTCAGCCTAGTCTTCGGGTCCGAAGCTGTTATTCCTATGGAGATAGGTGCCCCAAGCCCCCGGACGGAGTTGTACAGTGGGGGGGACAACCCAAATCAGTTGCGGACCTACCTTGACCTAGTGGAAGAATTACGAGACCAAGCACGACTCCGGATGGTAGCTTACCGATAGCGAACGACCAAGTATTACAATGCTCACGTCTGCCCCAAGGCATTCTTGCCATGAGACCTAGTCCTCCGACGAGCCAAAGTTTCAAAGCCGACCGAAGGAGGCAAGCTAGCACCGAAATGGGAAGGACCTTATCGAGTCGCGAAGGTACTCCACCACGGAGCGTACAAAATTGAGGGGCTGGATGGGAAGCCTCACCCCCGCACTTGGAACGCAGACAACCTACGTCGGTACTATCAATAGCTTGTTAATGTCCCTATTTTGAGTATGTATGCTAGAATAATATTCATTCTCACTAACCCGTGTCTTTGAGTGATCATGCTTCTCATTCGAAGCCCGACTCTGCGTTGGCGCCCGAAGCCCGACTCCGCGTCGGCTCTTGAGCTCGACTCCATGCCGGCACTCTAGCTTGACTGCATCGGCACATGAAGTCCGACTCCACGTCGGTATTCGAAGTTTGGCTCTTCACCGATACAACCCAATCCCACGTCATCACATCGGCCCAGCAGTGTTAGCGCTCCGCTCAGTCTCGTGACAGTAGTCGTTATGGATACCTTGTCTGCCCCTTAATCGACCTCGCGTCGGTGCTACACTCCGATGCTTCTAGCCTTCGTATCGGCCCACGGCATGAGGTCATTTGCCAAGACCATAAGGTCGTACTTAAGCACGATTATCAGCTATGCTTGCCTACGGCCTTGACCGCAGCTATTACGTAATTGACTCACGCCGGCTTATTCATATCATCCTACTCACTGATAACTAGCTATGATACAAATCAAATTAAGAACTGAATGAGAAATTTTCATTGATGGTGAAGTTACAAAATTGCCAATCAAGTCGGACTTGGTACAGCTGGGGGTAAAAGAAAAGAAAATAAGAAAAGAAACTATGGTTAGGCCGAAGCTGGACCCTCATCCTCGGGAACCTCATCTGGCTCCAGCTCCTCAATTCCTTCAAGGCCGTAGAGTCTCCATATTTTCTCCTTACAATCTTGGAAGCCGCCATCATATGCAAATGCAGTTGTTTCAGCCAGCTCCTTATCGAAGGCATCGGACTTCCTAAAATCCTCTATAGCCCCGGTGGCCTTCCTCTCGGCCTCGGCGGTTTTCTTCTCAGCCTCGGTCACCGCTGCCCTCAGATCGACAATCTCAGCATCAGCTCGGCAAGCGATTTCCTTGGCATTCTTGACCCGCTCCTCGGCCACTCCTATTTCGATGGTGGCAGAGTGCAGTCGGTGCTTCAGCAAGTATACCTCCGCTTCAGCAGCTTTTTGCTTCTCTTCAGCCACCCTCTGCTTTTCCTCTGCCACCTGAGCATTATCAAGCTCATTGGCCGCTTGGTGCTGAGCCACTTCCAGTGCCTCCCCTGCCTTTTTAGCCCGGGCCAAGTTCCTAAAATGGGCAGCTTCGGCCTCAGCTTCGGCCCTCTGCGCCCGGGCCACTTCAGCTTGGGCTACCCTCAGAGCGGCTTCGGCCTCGTCAGCCCTGGCCCGGGCCTGATTTGTATCTTCCCACGACTGGTCGATGGTAGTTTCGGCCTGAGACAAAAGGCCCCTGATAGCGATCAAAGAATTTAGCGCCTGCATAAAGATCATTTGTGAGTTAGGTGAGAACTGTGGTTCTAAAGGTTAGCATTGGGAGAGCACTTACCCAGAAGTGAGCTACAGACACCTGAAAAAATGTGGAGGTCTTTTAATTCTGAAGGAAACTGTGGATCTTTGGTACGGAAGCCTGGGCCATCGTCCTTTCGACCCAGCGGCTATGATGCATAAGGATTGACTGAAAGGAAGGCGTGTCGGCCTCGTCCTCCTCTGCGGCCTCGATGGCCATCGGCACTGGGTCGGATGCCACCGGTGCTTCTGGCGCTTCAGCCCGCAAAGACTCAGCCCCTGTCCCTTCATCGGACAGAACAACCTCTAGAATCGGCCCAGCGGCCGAAATGGCTGGCTCCGCCTCCGGAATAGCGAACGGGGGCGGCGGTGCTTTGGTTTCTTGCCTCGGGGAAGTCCCGGTCAGGTCGATGGGAGATGGGGGCGGTGCTAACGAAGGCAAGTGAGGTCGTTCCTTCACCTCGTTCCTTTCTGATGCCTCTCCGGCCTCAGCTCTTTCCGCCTCATCCCTTCCAAAGGCCTCTCCGGCTTCGGCCCTTTCCACCTCATTTCTTCCTAAGGCCTTTCTGGCTTCGGCCCTTTCTGCCTCATTCCTTCCTGAGCCCTCTCTGACCTCGGTTCTCTTGACAATTTTGATGGTGGCCCTTTTCTCGACAGGGTCGATGGGGGCCCCATCCACTCTGGCCTTCCTTTTCTTTGTAGCAGCTTGTCTTATCCTATGCAGCGATGGTGCCATGCCTGTAAATAAAAAGCCTAAGTCAAAAGAGGAAAAGGGGAGGAAAGCAAGAAGGAATGAAAAGGTTATGCTGCTCACCATCGCCAGGAATAAGGCCTGCTAGTCGAAGATTCCCTTCGGATAGCAGTTGGTTGCATCGGGGGACGTCAGTAGTAATCAACTGTTCGAACGCCTCTCAGTCCTTCGGAAGTACTGATGCATTCTTGTTTGGCTCGGTGTTGGGAACGTCCCATTCGGTCCTCACCCCCTCGATTTGGGCAAAGAAAAACCTATCTTTCCAACCTTTGATGGAGGAAGAAAAGTATAGTTTAAGGGATCTGGAAGGTTTAGGAGCAAAGGACCACCATCCTGATTGTTTTCTAAGGGTGTAGAAGCAGCGGAAGAGTGAAATTCTAGCCTCGATCCCATGGAAATGGCATAGTACCAAGAAACTAACAAGGGTTCGGATGAAATTTGGGACCAGCTGTGCCAAAGCTAAAGAGTACCAATCTAATATGTTTAATATGAATGGATGAACGGGAATGCGAAGGCCAACCTTGAAATAATATTCATAAAGGGCAACCCGGCCCAGATAGGAAGAGGTTACTCTATCCTCAGGTAAAGGCCGATAGAGACGAAGGTCAGTGGGAATTTAGTATTGAGCCCTGAGATTAATTATCTCTTGGGCAGTCATAACGGAGGCAGTCCTTTCGGGGGACTGCCTCGCAAGGAAGAGGGGCCGGCAGTGGTCGAACGACACTGAGCATGAGCCCGTCCGGCGGCTGGGCGATTTTTGGCGCGAGGTTGCCCCGCAGACCGCCACTCCTCCGAGGGAGCACTCCCCGCAGAGGAGTACCAACTAAGCGGGGGAGAAGGGGAAGGTTGTGGAGGATTGGAAGAATAGCCTCCGGAATCGGAAATCGAACACAAAGAGATGAGGAGGCCATGGAAACAAAACTAACCTGAGATTGAAGGTCGAAAGTCAGCAATGGAGGGCTCGGGTGATGGAAGATGAACAGGCTCGAACAATCGGGGCAGGGAAGACGAAAGCAGTAAAAGCGGCTCGAACCCAGGGAACTCCCTTTTATACCCGTGTTTCAAATAATCCCGCCTGCCTCTGAATTGGCCACGCGTCTGCTTGTTATTGGAGATCACTTCAGCGCCCACCCGGTGCGCAGAACGCGAGGGACACCGCCTATGAAGGAACAACGGTGACCTCACCACAATGATGGCACCCGCCTTTCCGTGGTTCCATGCCCGAGAAAAATCCTGCTCAATCCAAACAACCTAAAAGGACGAGATGACATCAGGATCGGCCACCAGGAGGTACTGCGGATATTAACATATCTTTCGCTGGCGAGTACGCGCCCTCCCATCTCAGGGGTGGGGGGGTATATGATGTGGCTAATCATACCTCCTGGCGGCACGGTAACAGTGTGCATAGCCTTCGAAAGGGTAATAATTTCAACTGGCTCCTAGCATCAGCTCTCGGTCCCGGCATCAGCTCCTAGCCTCGGCCTCGGCCCCGACATCGGCTCCTGGCCTCGGCCTTGGCCCCGGCATCGGCTCTCGACCTTGGTCTCGGCTCCAACTTCGGCTCCGGCCTCAGCCGTTAACGCGATTTCAGCCATGAAGCCAGATTCTACTGCTGAACGGATTTAAACCACCACGGCCCACTCGCCCACCTTTTGCCAGGATCACAGGCAGCTATAGATACTACGCACCTGTCGATATCCACGGAACATGTCTAACAACCTGGCATCAACCTACGAAGTCGATCTTAACTGAAGATAGGATCCAGCTGTAATCGCGGAAGGGTAAGAGGGACCCCAAGAAGGTATATAAGGGCCGACCCCCGATGAGGGGGGTTCTCTCGAATTCTGTTGCTAAGAAATTCCTGTTCCTCGACTTGAGCGTCGGAGGGTACCCATCGGAACCATCGGTCTGAAACTTTTTTTGCAGGTTCTCAATCGACGGAGGTGATCCCATCATTCCTCTGAAGGCCCGCGAAGCTCTCCTCACACTCGACACACCTCGCAGTGATTTGGCAACAACAATATATATGTATGAATGTATATCATGACAATATTACTATTTTTTAAAAAATATATCTTCCTTTAGTCGAAGGTCTTTCGTAAAGTGTTACAAAATTTATAAAATAATAGTAAAGTAGTTGGTTCATGCTCACTCATAATTTTATTTTAATTTAGTTGATTAAATTATTTTAAACAAATTTATTTCTTATTTTATATATATTAGACTTATATAGGTTAGAATTATGCTTGGCAATGACATCAAATTAAATATCATGGCATTTAGGATTTAACTTTGGATCTTCCCTATTGACCTTCAATCGTTGTTGGCTTAGGTTTTGAAATCACGTCCCCGAAGGAATCATATGATTCAGAAGGCAATAAATGTTATAGTTGGCCGCCAATCCATACTCAATTGACATCTTATCATTACCAAATTTAACACACACGTATAAAGTGTCAACTAAGTTGATTGGACACAGCACTCTTCCGACAGCATGAACAAGAGCATGAACCGATTGGTGATGTTTTTTTTTTTTTTAATTCTTGCTAGATTCTAAATTAGTGGATGGAAAAATCCCTCCACCTAATGGATTGCAGAGAAATCGACAGTTTTCAACAAATGGGGATTGACGTGCCATGGCCAAAGAAAAAAATGATGCTCAAAAGTATCGACAGGGTGGTTTGATAATTTCAAGAAACCAAAGGATTGAGGGGAACCAATCATCGCAACCTTGAAACCGATGGATATGGCTCCTTACTGATATGTCTGATCCCAACGCCGTCAGCAAAGGCAATGGTGATCACTATCGTTTCCCCCACCTCCGGCACCTCCTCGGGGTCGGGAGCGGGGAAATCATACCTTGACCCCGGGGCCCCTACCGGCCTCGGGGTGCATCCTCATTTCCCCATTCCTGGCACCCCCTCGGGGTCGGGAGCGGGGAAATCATACCTTAACCCCGGGGCCTCTACCGGCCTCGGGGTGCATCCTCATTTCCCCATTCCCGGCACCCCCTCGGGGTCGGGAGCGGGGAAATCATACCTTAACCCCGGGGCCTCTACCGGCCTCGGGGTGCATCCTCATTTCCCCATTCCCAGCACCCCCTCGGGGTCGGGAGTGGGGAAATCATACCTTAACCCCGGGGCCTCTACCGGCCTCGGGGTGCATCCTCATTTCCCCATTCCCGGCACCCCCTCGGGGTCGGGAGTGGGGAAATCATACCTTAACCCCGGGGCCTCTACCGGCCTCGGGGTGCATCCTCATTTCCCCATTCCCGGCACCCCCTCGGGGTCGGGAGTGGGGAAATCATACCTTGACCCCGGGGCCTCTACCGGCCTTGGGGTGCATCCTCATTTCCCCATTCCCGGCACCCCCTCGGGGTCGGGAGTGGGGAAATCATACCTTAACCCCGGGGCCTCTACCGGCCTCGGGGTGCATCCTCATTTCCCCATTCCCGGCACCCCCTCGGGGTCGGGAGTGGGGAAATCATACCTTGACCCCGGGGCCTCTACCGGCCTCGGGGTGCATCCTCATTTCCCCATTCCCGGCACCCCCTCGGGGTCGGGAGTGGGGAAATCATACCTTAACCCCGGGGCCCCTACCGACCTCGGGGTGCCCCCTCATTTCCCCATTCCCGGCACCCCCCTCGGGGTCGGGAGCGGGAAATCGTACCTGAACCCCGGGGCCCCCACCAGCCTCGGGGTGGACGGTCATTTCCCCATTCCCGGCACCCCCTCGGGGTCGGGAGCGGGGAAATCGTACCTGAACCCCGGGGCCCCTACCAGCCTCGGGGTGGACGGTCATTTCCCCACCTCCGGCACCCCCTCGGGGTCGGGGTGGGGTCGTCGTTTCCTTAAACCCAGGGCCCCTACTGGCCTCAGGGTGGATGGTCGACATGCTATTCAACCGCCACAGAAAACAGCAACTGTCAGCAAGTACGGTGCTCATGCATGATCTCCGGCACATGGCAGTGCCTTGCCGTAGTACCATTTCGTAGTCCTGTAAAGGTGTCCCGGTACGGGGAGGTCATGTCTCATAACGATGTTTGGCGCATTGCACGCCTCTATGCGCCACTATGCCTTACTAGGATGTACGACTCGCCGCCTCTAGCAATAGGAGCCCAGCCACATCCATCAAGAACGGTACAAAAGAAAGGTCTTCCGAAGCTGCACAGGAGGGTGTTTTTAGACAGGTAAGAAAAAGAGATATATGGGGGATATGGGCCAGATCCAATCCCCGGGTTTTTTCAGAGCTTTCTTCCTCCCTGCTCAAAACCCTAACTGCCTCAGCTTTTCTTCGCGGGGGGCGGTTCTTTGTCTGAACCCAAGCCACTGACTTGATCGTCGGAGGGTCCCCACCGGTGCCACCGGTCCTCGGGGACTTTTCTTGCAGGACTTCCCGGAGCGAGACGTCCGTTTTCCCCGACGTTTGAAGAAGGTGACTTGGCGTCATCACTTACAAATGGGGCCAACCTCTTATCAAAAGCACACATCTTATTTTTCTCTTTTGCTAAGCAGTTATGATCATATATAATAACACATTTCTGAAATTATTATCTACTATTACTGCAAAATTAAAGCATGTTTATATAGCAAATAAAAGATTAATCAGAGTTATTTTGAGCATAGATATCAGAATCGAACTGATCAATTAAACCAGAACCCAAAAGCTAAATCGATCCAATTCTAACATAAAACCGGATGTGTAAGTGATTCAGAATAACCCGATTAACTGATTCGGTTCATCCGTAAACCGATCAACTCAATCCAAATCAAATCAGATCATAAATTTTATTATTATATTAACCTAAATTTTTTAATAAAAATTAATTTTTATTAATATAAATATATTTTTATATTAATATAATTAAATAATAGTTGAACTAGTGATCCAATGATCCAAGCTCTTAATCGAATGGATGTCCAAGCCAAATTTGACAACTATAATTTTGAGAACAAAATATTACTCAGCATGCAACAAAGATCCTAAAAAAAAAAAATCAGTAGTAGTGAATAATTAAAAAGTTTAATGAGAAACGGCCATTGTGGCCTTTCCATGCTTAAAGAATTGACATTATATAAATCCCTTCCTATCATGCCAATCTTTTTTATTTTTTTCCCCTTTTTGTACTGACAAAAGCACAGCAAAAATAGTTTTATTAAAATTAAAATATAATTTTAGTTCTTGAATTTTTAATTATCACAGTTTAATTCTTAATATTTTAAGAACATTCCATCCTTAATGTTCTGTTACATAAGGTCAAAATAAAATTAATAAAATAATTGATATGATAAAAATGTTAAAAATATAATATTTTAAAATATGAGGAACTAAAATGAAACAATTAAAAATTTAGAAATTCAAATAAATTTTGAGTGAAATTTTGAGAATCAAATAGCTTAGATAAGCTCTACAAAGATCCGACAATACAATTGGAATCAGTGACTCAAAATTTAAATTTAATTCCTCTAAAACAAAAGGCTAATTATTTATTGTACCCGTCCATCATCTGTTCAAGATGTGGTGGGTGGATGGCAGCAACAAAACAGCAGCCAATGTAACGCGTTCTATAATTATTTAAATTTTAGATTTTTTTTTTTGATATAAACGAGTTATCATACAATTTTAATGAAAGAATAATTTAAAAAATTAAAAAAATAATAAAAACAGAGATGAAATTATATCTGTTTGAGATCAACTTCACTAAGTGGCCCTGCTATGTGAGGCAGCTCCTTTCGTTCTATTTCTGTTTTTTTTTTTTTTTTTCTCCTCCAACGTCTCAATTTTTCTTCGCAATCCAAGATTGTCTCGCAGCTTTTGCATTAAAAACAACTTGTACGTTGCCAACGGCTCCATCCAAAAAAAATTAAAAAAAAAAAAAAACAGAGAGGAGTAACGGCTACTGCTTATTTCCTGCCTTCTTGTAAAAAGTTATGTTATTTATTTTTTAAATCTCTCTCTCTCGTTGTCACTGTAGAGTTGCTGACTGATTTGTGTCCAATAAATCCTGGATTCCTTCCCTGAAGAGAAAAATACATACAGATTCATGTAAATAATTTTTGAATGCAAGAAAACTTGGATAAATTTACAGTTAACGCGGTCTGGACTCTGTAGTGCAAGTAATTAATAATAAAACGTCGATAAGTCGCTTTTGGAAACAGCATGCATCATGAAAAAGAATTGGTCTGTAAAAAAAGAGGATTATTGAAAGCTAAGGAACAGAGAACCCAGAGTAAAAGCAGTAAAGCCACAAGCAGTAGTTTAGATAATGGCCATTATGGTCAGATGGTCAAATAGTGACAGCATGATAGGAGAATAATCTTTTCCTCTCGTTAATCAATTGGAAACCAAGTAGAATCTAAGAAACAGTAAGGATTGGGTCCCTTTGAAATAAATATGGGCACAAAAGGTCTACATTGCATATAAGACCAGCACCAAAGTCCAAATTTGGTGACACCAACCGATAATGGCGGTGGACCTGCAAAGGATGGTGATGGCACATCATGTGGGAAAAAGGGAACAGAGCCCACCAGGGCCATCCCACACCGATCGTACCTTCTCTTTATATCGGACAAACTCCACGCATGGGTTTAGGACGGTTGGCAAGGGCCAGCACCAGAGGACAGAGAAAGCTCACCTCACAAGGACACACCAAGAGAGGAAAATGATAAACATCAGGGTTTTCAAAATTCACTGAAAGAAAAAGAAGTAAGCCAGATACGGACAGCACCTCTTCCCAGAGATATCTCCATCACCCTTCAATATTATTGTCCACAGACTCTCCCAACCTAATACAAGGCCTTCTCTCTCTAAACTTTGGTGTTACAGCTCTCTCACCACCTCTCCTCCACTGGTCTTCCACCCCTTTTCTTTTTTTTTTCCCTTTCTTTTTCTATCTTTTCAGGCTCTATCCATGGCTGCTCTAGCTCTTGTGTTTCTGTTGGCGATGAGTGGTGTTTCAGGTAAGCTTGAAGCCTTTGTTATGCATTATTTTCTTCTTTTTTTTTTTCTTATTTTTAATCTTCAGCTGGGGGACGTTGTAAAAATGTTTAAGAGAATGGTTGGTTTTTCCCCTTTTTATTGTTTGCTTTTTTGTATGTCTTTCTGTGCATATGATTTATTAGATGGGTAGAGGTTTTTTTGTTTAAATCTTGTCCAAGCCTCAAAGGCCATCAACTTTTCCCTGTTTTTCCAACGCCAAAATTTCCCTTGCCTCTTGTTGTGGTTCTGTGCACTTTTTCTAATCAGGACTCAGGTTAAAGCTTAGCCACATTCATCTACAATTAATGTCCTCGGTTGGGTATGGACCATCTCCTCTCTTCTCATTTTTTTTGTTTCTTAGCCAGATACATGGTGTTATCTCCATTCTAGTGGGTGTGCATGTCTCAGAACCGAAGTGTTACTCATTATTGATGATGGACTGAGTTTTTTTTTTTTTTTTCTTTTCTCTTGGATTTTTCCCTTAGTGATTTGGCAGATGGAGTGAGTTTTTTCTTCATTAAAAATGATTTGTTATATGGTGTGAAAGCAATCAGTTCTTTTCTTTCTCTCTTTTACATGGATGGAAGGTGCTCTGATGATGTTCTAGGAGGCACAAAATGGTTTAAAAGTACAGTATGACCAATTCTTAGCCCTACACCTTTCTGTTTCTTTGTTCTTTGTTCTTTTTATTTTAAATTTTTTGTGTGGAAAAGGTCTGGTTTCTTTTATGATCATTGGCATATGGCATGATAGATGAACTGAAAAGTTGTTTACTCTTTTCTTTTTTGTTTTTGTTGCTTTCTTTTGGTTGGAAGATGCTGCTTGGTGTGTTTGTAAGTCTGATCAAAGCACCTCTGCTTTACAAAAGACCTTAGACTATGCTTGTGGAGCTGGGGCTGACTGCACCCCCATCCTACAGAATGGGGCATGCTTTAATCCGGACACAGTGGTGGCCCATTGCTCTTATGCTGCTAACAGCTACTACCAGAGGAAGAACCAGGCTGATGGAACCTGTGACTTCGCTGGCACTGCCACTCTCAGCACCACAGACCCTGGTAAGCCTCTTCAGAAGAAGAAGAAGAAGAAGAAGGAAAAGAATCTCCAATTGACCCTTTAGAACTAGGTGAAAATTTTAGTACAAAGAGTAACTCACCTGTTCTTTTTTTTTTTTTGCAGGAGGAAATGGTTGCACCTATCCTGCAACTCCCAGGTTTTTTTTCAATCCCATCTTTGTTCTTGCATCAAAACCTGAGATCTTTCTTTCTTTTTTTCTTTCTTTCTCTCCCCTAATCAGTCCTTTGGTTAGCATGTTGTTTCATCCTGTGAGGCTTATCTGGAAAGCCTTAAGCAGAATCAATTCTAATCACAATGGAATAATGGCCTTTATTTCTTCTGGAATGGGCTTAAGCTCCATTTTTATGTAGGAATAAAGCCTTCAAGTAAGGCTGGAGTGATCTGATTCTCCATCTTTATGAAATAATAGCCCAAATTTAAAGGACTACTTTATTACCTTGCATCTTCTGTACACTTGGTTACTTAGTAGAGTTATTAAATATAACCAAAACTCATTTGTTTGCAAGTATTTAGATCTAAACCTAGTTCTATTCCACTCCTTTTCTTTGCTCCAGTGCTGCAGGAACCCCAAGCACCTCAACTGGCACAAACTTCACAAGCCCATCAATCACTCCTACTACCACCACTGGGACTGGAGGAGTGCTGGGACTAGGTCCCTCTGGCACAACAACTAGCATAGATGGTAGTGATGGTGGCTTGCTTCCAGAGGCTAGAATGGGCTCCCTCCTTTTAACCATCCTCCTTGTTCTTGCTTTCTTGAGGATTTGACTCAAGGTTTATACTACGGTTGTTTTGGTGGGGTGGTGGTGGATTGGGGGATCCATCTAGAGACGTTCTCCCACTAGGCTTGTTGTTTAGTGCAGCAAAAGAGGTTTTTGATTCCTTTTGGTGTAGATCGGTAGGATGGAAGTCTCTTTCTTTTGTGGACGTTTGTCCTTTTTTTTCTTTTTTGTAAATGTAGGAAGGTAGTGATTTATTTAATTGAACGAGGATATGGGGTACCTTTCATTTATGCTGCCATGGGTTGGTACTGGTTTCATTATTTTTTTTCTAAAGATATCTGTTTCCAAGCTGTGGATGCATCATGAACCTGGGCCTCAAAATGAAGCTCTGTAGGGCTATTATTGTGTTATTTTCTAGACCAAGAATATTTTAGGTACAAGAAAGAGAATCAAAACCAAACAAAATATTATAAGGAGCCAACGTATTCAAAAAGCTAAATACAAATAATATATAGTGATCCAGAAGAAAAATGCAAGAAAAAAAAAGAACCCATCAGTGGGACTAATAAACAAGTTGTTACTTTCAGTTGTTGCACAGGGCTTTTAGATTTCTCACCTTACAGTTTGGTACAGCGATGATCAGCCATCTCCTAATTTTTGCTTGTTAGGAGGGAGTTGACATCATGGTTTTGGTAGGCCATGAGGAAAACATTTTTTGGGTGGTTGAAGGGTCAAAGATCTACGCTTAGAAAAAGAGTGGTTGGCCTATAAATAAAATTATAAGTAATCAATGAAATGTTGATGAGGATGGACATTTCTTGTGGGCCAAACTTCCTCCACCTTTCTCTGTACTATCACCTGCAATCCAGAACTTACGAGATTTGTTAAGATTATGGAAGACTTTGTGCACTGAAGGCCGGTGCATAAAATTATTGTTTCATTAAACAATTAGGTAAGTTTTGGGATGATGCTTTGCCATGGTATTTTTTCATTTATGTGAACTGATTGGTAAAGAACATGCCACTTTGTTACGTTTGTTTCTCTAAAAATCTGAGTATTGTTTTTCTCATGGTTTTAAAAATCGGATTGATCGATCGAATCGATCAAATTAAAAATTGATCATCAGTTTGGTTCAATTTTATTATTAAAGTTAACTTTTATACTATTCGATAAAAATTCAAAAAATTTATTGAATCAGATTTTAAAAAATTGGTTTAACTTTGGTTTTTAGAGTTTGAGTTTTGATAAATAAAATTAGGGTTACATTTTTTTAGATTTTTAATTTTTTACTTGGATTGATATTTATATATTATTATTTTTATATTATTAAATTAAAAATTAATTATGATATCATCTGATTCAACCAAATTGGTTTATCCAATTAAACCGATTGACCCATGATCCAAATGTCAAGTAGATGTCAAGTAGATTTGTTGTCCGTTCTGATTTTCAAAACATTGATTTTTTCAAAAAGAAAGTAGGGTGAAGTAAATTGTGATAAAATGACATTTACTTATTTACATACATGCTTATATGCATATGTATATGTACACATATAACCCCTCCTCCTCTTCTATATATATATATATATATATATATATATATATATATTTGTAGATTTGCTACATTTGCATGTAGATAAATTTAAATTTGATTGTATTTTTCATTCTTTAATCCATAAATTTTAAAATCATTCCAATTTTTTTATTTTTAAAATTCACACGAATTTGTATATATAAACATATATGCATGCATATATATGCACATATATACATACATACATACATCTATACACACAACACATCTATATATGTGTGTATATATATTTATATTTATGTATGTATAATTTTTTATAATTATTATTTTAATTTGCATAGTGTTTTATTTATTTTAAAAGAAAAATGTGTTCAAAGAATTGGATGTCCACCCGCCTCGCATGCAAACATCCAGCCAACCTACGATTTTATGTAGATATGGTAGACATATATTAGAACCAGCGACTTCCCCTTGTGCAAGCGAGTTCGGTAGATCCTACTTTGACTTAGTCCGAAGCAAATCCTTAGAAATTTAGAAGCAATGATTGATGTTTGTGCACCGCGCGCGATGATTAGCCTCATGCGTATGCATTAAAATATATTATTATTTTTTGCATTACATGTGCAGTCACATACGAGCACAGTCAATGACCAATTCGTATTATCTACATAACTTGGACATAGCCATCAATCAATGTGGTTGCACATTAGGTCCATGGTGCTCAGAAGAGCATGCCCATTTGAACCCATATCCCAATGGAAAAGTCTTTGTACACCGCCTTCGATGCAGCAAGACCTATGTGGGCTGTACCATCCCTTTTTATTAGTCCACATGAATTCTACATGGTTTGGGCAGGGATACCATCTTAAATTTTGATGTAACGTGCATTCATACTTGTTCAGTATTTTTTTAAATTTGTGTACAGATTATAGTGCACATTTTCTGAATGGGTGTCATAATTTTATAACTATAGTATTGTAAATTTACAACTGGGATGTCGTAAATTTTTTTTGACTTTATGAATGAATATCTTAATTTTATAACTACGGTGTCATAAATTCATCTTAAATTTTGACGTGACGCCCGTTCAATTTTTTTTTGGAATTTGTATACATACACGTTTTCTAAGTGTGTATCGTAATTTTATAACTACGGTATTGTAAATTTACAGATGAGATGTCATAATTTTTTTGACTTTGGGGGTGTCTTAATTTTATAACTACGATATGGTAAATTTAGGTGTCATCTTAAATTTTGATATAACATGCATTAATACCCACTTTTTTAAAAAAATTTGTGTACATTCTGAATGAGTGTTGTAATTTTATAACTAAGGTATCATAAATTTATAAATTGGATGTCATAATTTTGTTTTACTTTCTTAATGGATGTCTTAATTTTATAACTACGGTGTCATAAGTTTACAATTAAAATATCATTTTAAATTTTGACATCACGTGCATTAATACCCGTTTACCTTTTCTTTAAAATTTGTGTACAGACACGTTTTTTAAATGGATGTCATAATTTTATAACTATTGTGCCATAATGTTAAAACTAGGGTGTCATAATTTTTTTTCTGTCAAAATATTTTCCGTTGAAATATCGTAAAGCTATCTTAACATTTTTTTTAATGGATATCATATGTATGTGAATCAATAAAAAAAAAGGATGGTACAGTCCACGTAGGACTTGCTACACCGGATGCCGCGTAAAAAGTCTTTTCCTATCCCAATACAACATGCTTTGCACTGTTGGAAATCTTTTAACCCATGAAAGGTGGCATTCAAAGCCCTGGATCTTGGGATCACTTTGCTCTCTTCAAATCTTAACCTCGCTGCTAGGAAACACTACCAGAAAAACGCCAGTTGTAGATGACTTCTGAACTTGGTGCACGTTTGGTATAACAGATTTGAAGGACAATAATTTTTCTTTTAATCCTTTCCTGCATGAGGATAGGACAGAATTCTAACTCACGAGATTGCTAATCGGCTTTAAAGGAGGATAACTTGTTCCACCAAAACACAATTTTATTTCAATCTTCTTCGACTAAGCTGACAAATAACTAGCTAAACAATAAACTAATGAATAATTGTAATTTTATTCTCTTTTTTACTCTTTTATTTTATCCAAACTATTAACCTATTCTGCATGAAACATGAGACAATATAATTTTTATTCTATTCCATCCTCTTTATCCTGTCCCCTCCTTTTACCCTATATTGTACCGCATAGCAAACTTGCTTTTAGGATTGGATTTAAACAAGAAATGTATACAATGCCTTTTTTTCAGGAATAGTTTAAGCAATATCACTAATTCAACATATCATAACATGTAATGAACTCTTCAAGGTCAGATATACAGATTAAGAAATAATGACTTACCCACATCATGGGCAGAAAGCAAGCATTTTGGCAACATGGAGCCATGGTTTTTTAATTGTGATCCCCTTGAAGAAACTCCAGAATGGACTTGGCCACAGGCTGGGGCTTCTCCACATGAGGAATATGACCACATTCTGGAATTTGATGTAAAACTGAATTTGGCAGATCTTTTTGCAATCTCTGTAAGTCATTAAAAAAATGGATGCATCAACATAATGTCTTCAAATATTTAAAAATCTTATGTGGATGACCATACATCTGAATGAACAAACACAGAACAGATGTAAAAACATCTAGCAGCAGTGTCCAGCAGGCAGGTCCTTAATACTTCATCGGCGATCATTAACACACCCAAAAATTTATGCAGATTCATGATTAATGGTTCTCTTCTAAATGCATATAAGAGTTGAACAAACTATGGATGTTCATGCATCATTGCCAGAATATGGACACGCTACTTCAATGGCTTATTATTTGTGACTGTATAGCGTCTGCTGATCCTAATAAAGAATTAAAGATAAATTTATATTTCTGTGTGATGGTGTAGCCTTGAGGAATGATTGTGTGTGATATTGTGACTTGGAGGAGTAATCCCACATTGTGACATCAAGGAGTAACCAAATATCTTTCAGGTGACTCAAGTGGTAACACTACCATAAGATAAAACCTATTTGCCACTGGAATGGCATTTGCATTAGAGGCTGAATGATTCTCAATTGCAAGGCCAGTTCCGGGGACTGAGAAGTGGTGGGATGGAAGACTACCACAACTTTCAAGCTTAAAATCACCAGTTCCAATTTTTGACCTTCACAGGAGCAACCAGATACCAAGAATACAAAAATTGAAAATTGAAGCTCGGCTAGATAACGTACCAGCGCATTGATGTTGCTAATAATTTGATCATCCTCACCCCATATAATTAGAGTCTTTTGTTTTATCTATAAAAAAGCAACAACTGGTAATTTGAGAGTAAATATAAATGAAATGTCAGGACTTTTGTACCAACAAACAAATCATTAGCCTAAGCAAATCTGCCATTCTCATGCACTGCACATAATTTTTATCTGCCCCAACATATCAGACACTTAGGCATGCCTAAGCGCATTGCTGCAGAGACCAGAAGCCCAATTAGTCATCAGTGACAATGACCAAGACTTCTACTGAAAATGCTCAATTTGACAATGTTCAAATGAATATGGCTTAAATATCAATTTTCCAATTTTCTTTTCTGACAGTTCAGTAGGTGGAGAGTAAATGATAATAGATTGATAATTCTCATCGAGAACGTAGTGACGATAGTGTAAAACAAATTGTATTCTGTACAATGTTCAAGGTTGAAAATAAAAGATTTGTCAAAACAAGAGAACCAAAATTTAAACTTGAACCTCCCTCTTACGTTTGGTCAGAAATTTTGAACAAACATCAAACGTAAACTGAAAAATAAGCTAGTTGACTTTTCATTAGCAGGTCTACGTGCATGTTAAAGGCATGCATATCGTTCTTGCTGAAGGAGAAGGCTTCTTCCTTTGTGCGAATTTCTCTCACTAATCATAACGGTTCTGCCCATTTTGCATTACTTAGCAGTTGTAACTATTGCAATTGTAGTTATTCCTCTTTCAATGAATGATGTAACAATGTGAAAATTGAAAGTCCATCAAAAACATATCCAAGCACCATGACTCACTCATGCAGGTTTGCTTGAAAAATAATGAACTTCTCTTAATCTCCAAGAATGCCATAAGAGTATCATACTTTCACGTCTCATTACAGCCAGCAGAGCAGAAGGCAAACATCATTAGTAGTTTCTTAACATACAGATAGTAGCACCATTTGGAAGTTGGAACCAAAAAGGCTTGAAAATTTGCGGCAAAGATCAGCATAAGGTATTCTGCATCTCAGCATACCTGTTTTATTTGACAACTGACATTGTAGCCCCCGCTAATGATAAAATCAACACTTGTATCTTCCCACCAGGGTAATAAGCAGTGCAAGCGGCCCACCTGTAACTTAAAAAGTTAGTGTTTGTGTTACATTTTGTATCATATACCTTTCAGGACATGGATCAACAGTTCAGTGGTACACTAGCACATTTTCCACAGAGTAACCAACTATTAACTGTGACATTGATTATGTTGAGATTTGAAGGAATGTACAGCCAGATGTGATTTTGCATTGCCTTTTCCCACAATAAAACTCTAGTTATTGGAAAATTACATTTCTGAAGCATTACACTTATTATAGATTTTATGACAACTGAAAAATCTTCAAGGAACAAAAAACTATCAGAATAGGGATGGACCAGACACAGTGGATTTTTGTGACACTCATATCTATATCCATATTTATTCAGCTGATATGAATGTGGATATGGATATTAAATCAATACTAAAATAGTATTCATAATTGTTCTAAAAGGATACAGAGACAAACTGGATATTGACCAATTATATTATGAATGGCTATGGATGTAAAGCAGATTAATACTTTGGATACATATTAAATTTTTGAGCAACATTCTATTATGGCAACTGGAATTAATAATAAAAGATGAAAACAATGAAAAATTTGCATTTTAATTATTTGGCTACAATTTCAGCAAGTACATACGTGAAAACATGAAACAGACTATAAAAATCTGGACATGAACATCATTTCAAATGAGGAGAATAACATGTAGATTTTTTTTTCTTCTTCAAATACTGAATTATTTGGATATCCAACCACAAACCTGGGATAAAAATGAAAAACCTGCATCATATCCAAACCCGAAAGATATTATCTCTTGATATCTGAATCCATATCCAAACCTGGTTAGATACTGATTTCTATATTCAAATGTGACCCAGTCCAGAAAAGAATTTGGACTTTGGTTGGGTTTTACCCTATCCACTTTCAGCCATATACCATAACCAATGCCACAAACATAAGCAAAAAGTTGTTGTCATGCCTATTTGGAAGTAGTCATTTGTATCTTTTAGTCATGGTTTCCAATTTTAAAGTCATGTCCACCTTCATAGCAGGCCTTTCTGTAAGTTGTTCTGCATTAGAGTTTTCGATATGTCAAGGGAATTGGTACAAATGTAATCATTGGACAACATAATTAGATGTTGGAAATGATTAACATAATTAGATGTTGGAAGTCACATCTTAATAGTAGTCGTACTCATATATATGATGGATCGCTGCATGACAAAATGATGCAGACCAGTCAGAAAAAGAGAGAGAATAGATATAATCAACATCCTCATGCTGAAATTTTCTGCAATAGGCTCTTTTCCATTAATTCCTTCCATAGACTGAATATTAGTCTATTCTATGGAGCTTACTGCTTTAGAACTTCTCTATAAAAATGGTTGTCGAGATCAACAGCAAGACTAGTTTTTCATGGTAAGAACCATCGGATATAATTGCATTGTCTTCTTGAAATGCAAATGCTTGTTGAAAGTTTTCTTCCATGTGGCACTGTAACCACATACAAAACTATCGATGGACAAAGCGTAAAAATGTAAAAATAAGATGCAGATGCAAGCACCTATTTGCATGCATGCAATCTACACAAGGTAAATAACTGCATAAATCTTACATTTGCCCAGTCGAGTGCCAAGCCAAATGAAACCTTGTTAAAGGCCAAGGTATTTGCATACAGCCGTAATGGAATGCTCTTTAACAAGAACACCTGCCAGGAAAAAAAAAAAGGTCACCACATGTAATGTATCTGTAAGACTACAAATTTTGTTAGATTTTTTGAGAAAATTTTATTAGATGTTGACCCACAAGGACATAGAACTTGATACAAAGTCATTAGGAACAAGATGACATGAGAGTGTGAATCAGCTGGCTTCACATGGGACACATTAAAATATAACCTTGCAGATTCATCAAGTAAGCACCACAGATCTAAAATTACACATGTATCTGCAGAACTACTGCTAAAAACATCTCACCCCAGCATATGCTAGTGCTCTAGGTAACTTAGTCATGGTTCCTGTGCCTTCGGTGTATACACTTGCGTCAATCAAAACTAGCTTAGAAACCTGTAAAAAGCAAAGGAACAAAAAAAAAAAAAAAACAGGAAGTCCATCATGGTTATAATGCAATTTTTTTGGTATCTGCTTGCTTCAAAGCCTTTTAAGCAGGAAACCAAAAGATATATGACACAGTCAAGGGGAAAAAATGCAGAATTGGATACAGAGGCTTCCATTAAAACAACATTTAGTGTAACTAGCAAACAGTCTTTACAACCTTTTTTTTCAGAAAAAGAAAAGAAAAGAAAAGGTGTTGCATGTTCAATGTAAGCATTCATACTTCTTCTGGATGATTGGCTGCAAAGTCGATGGCAACAGCAGCGCCAAGGCTTGGTCCGACTAATACCATGGGCCTCCTAATATATGACTTCCAAAGCTACAGCACAAAATATATAGCTAAATTAGTATCTTTGATTTATGAAAAAAATGTCATTTCCATAAAAAAAAAAGCCACGATGATAAAATAACAGGTCAAGTCTGTTACGTATATAAAGATCCATATCTGATCATTTTCCATGTCTCCATATACTATTGAAAATCCAAACCATTTTTAGATCAACAAAACAGACAACAGAAGCAAGATTTTCATCTTGGCTGAGATTTTGGTTTGTATCAGTATTCAGCACCCTTTGAAACAACATATATAATCTTGGCCCTTATTATTTTGGCTAATATAAATTGATAAATTTCAACATACCAACCAATACCATATGAACATTTCAGCCAGTACTCTTCAAATGCCTTTTTGATACTTCCTCAAATAATTTTTTTTAATCGAATAAATTTTTAAGTCAATAACTGAAAATATTTGTTTATCATGGATACCATATTGGCCAGGATTTTGACATCTGAGTCCTAAAATATTAGCCAAGATTTTGCCAATATAATCCAAGACCTCAGTTCATCTTAGTCTCAGTCATCTGTGGAGATCACCAACAACTCAGCTTTTAGAAACCTTGAACAAAAGATCACACCAATAATGAATCAGTATGTAAATAAGTAGAGGACCAACTTCAAACTGAATAGTTGTTCCTATTATGTGAATCAATTGGTTCTATCTGCAACCATATTTTTCTTTTATAAAACATTGAGAGAACAATCATTTCAGTGTTGTTGGCATGGTATGCTGCAAATTCCAGTGTCATTGTACACAAAAGAAGGCAATGTGCCCCTCACAGAATTGTAAATTACATAACTCATTTATCAATGAATGGATCATGTCAATTTATTTTTCGTATCTAAGTACATTTGGGCCAGTAAACACAACAGATCACCAAAGTTATGTAAAAATTCAGTGCTAATAGAAGAATACAAAAACCTGGTAAAAATTTAGTGATAATAAAAGAGTACAAATACCTGGTATAGGTGTTCACGCTTGGCATCCACATTGGATGGTGGAAGCATTTCTAACACATGGTAAAAATTCATTATTGATGATTATAGTGAAGACGTGCATAAAAAGCAATAGCAAAAGGTAAGCCAAATATAAAGTTTCTATGCATACACCTGTTATTGGCATGATTTTATTATGAAAATCAATTGGACAACATACCTAAATTAGAGAAACCCCATCCGAGAATGTCAACAGCCCAAGTCTCTAATCCAGCATCCTCAAGCAATGGTAATGTATATCTCCATTCTAAACAAGAACTGTTCATAAGATCACCACAGGTATAGAATTCAATGATAAGGCATTAAAAGTATAAGTGCTTGACTCTACAATAATCATTGCAGTTCCATATAGCAGGTAATTTAATCACCAATAGTTCGACCTTCAGCAGGGTTGCTCCATTGGTTCACTGGATTCTCTGACCCAACTACTGAGTTATTATTTTTTTTTTTTTTTTTTGATCGAAACTACTTAATTCAGTTAAACTTATAAAGGTGTTAATTAAGTAATGCTTATATCAGATTATAAGAATCATATCAGATTGTAAGAATCGTTCTTCCTAAGCACATCTCTGTACAGTTCCCAAAGAGAATATAAATGAGTAAAAAGAAAATTAGTTTTCCACCTACAAAGTTCCAAAAGTTGTGTTCAAGTTTGCATTTTAGTCTTGGCAGTTTCAGTCCAATTTTTGGAGTTTTAGTTAAAAGGAATGTAGAAATTCCACAAAAGAAAAAGAGAGAGATACACAAGTAAAATAACCCAACAAAAGTTATTAGCACCAATTGAAGTATTTTGTGCTAAGAATATGGGGTTATTCACTAAACAACTTAAATATGTATTGATAGATAAAAAATTATAAGGTCGCTTGATAAATTGTACCGAGTACTGACTACATATATAATATGTTATTTATTTACTGAACTTCAGTTGTCCAAAAAAAATTCTTTTATGCAACAAGTCTGAAGCTTTCAGTGCCTAGTGTATTAACATCTTTTTATTCATTATTTTAAGTAGAACTTGCAAACATCCTCAGTTTGAGCACTTCCTTCTCATAATTTCAAGGTTATGTAGTTACTTAACTAAATGCATGTCGATTTAAACCATTTCATATTATTTTATTAAAGAAACATGCAGTTATTTTTCTTAGGAGTTTTATATCAAGTTGTTTCACATAGAGTTCTTTGATGTGTTGAGATTTGGATAGGGTATTATCCTCCAGCCAGGGTCCATGGAGCCAAACAGCACAAGATAAGCCAAAGGCCTGCTCATGGTTTTGGGGTGAAACCCCGACCCAGAATTTGAAATTTTCAACTTTGGACTGGGCTGCCTATTTTTGATCAATTTCATAGTTTCAGTCAGTTTCAAATGAAATCAACAAAACCTGAAAGGAGATAGAGGGATATTCAGCAAATGTACAAAATAGAATCATAAAAACTGCATAATAGAAACAATAGAAAATAAAATCTAAAAGAAGCTGAGTTTAGAGGTGAACTAAAATGCACATGTTATAAATTTAATCAAAATATCTAATAATACAGCAGGAATATCGCCATAAAATATTTCTTACGTCAAAATTAAAGAAAAGTAATGTATTTGTTCTTTTGATTAATCAAAAAATATATTGCATTTTTGTTGAATATAATTATTACAGTCAAATATCACAAAATTTAATTAACCAGCCGTCCAAAAGGGTGACAAGAACACTGAAACATCTGATGCAAATAGTTGGTAAATTTAGGACCTCTAATAATGAGGGAAACCATCCTGCTAGATATCTCAATACTCAACATGTAGGACCTTTAGAAAAGATTAAAGGCCACAATCTATGTAATTGATGCAACAACTTATGTGTCACATACTACCCAGTATCCATATGTTTAATAGTACTGGAAATCTTCAACAAAACAAGTACTTCTAAAGTAATATCATCAGCAGCATAAGTTCTTTCCCTGGAAAACTAAAATTCATACTTTAGTTGGTGTACCTGTCAAAACCATGGAGAAGGACAATTGGCTCCGTTCTCTTCTTTTGTGAGGGCTTGACGCAGCTACTCATAATGGAGCTATTCGAGAAGCTGACCTGAAAGGTCGCAACATTAGTTCTAGCAATAGCAAGCAAATCATTGTCTGCTAAAGATAGCATATAAAGTTTCTCAGCATAACATTTGAGAAAATTTTAAGCATTAATGCCGCGCAATTTACGTGACATAAGAGGACATATACAATATAAAAGAAGTACTCTGAGGAAATCTTATATCAGAAAAGAAAAAAAAAACTTTACGGAAATATCTTATGTATGAATACAAATATGAGAATTTCGGTCGCTTTATATAAAAATGATGCACATAGGAATGAAAAAAGTTGCAATTTTGATAAATTTTTCATCAGAAAGATCGAAATAAGCCGAATTCAGCTAAAAATCGCACCTTTACTGGCAGCCTCTCGATCCTCTTGGCCAGTTCCCGGGCGGCAGGATCTCTGATCCTCTCCACCTCCTTGGGGAGGAACGAAGGGAACCCATTCTCCGAAACCCTAACCCTAATGCCAATCATAGGCCCCAGGATCCCGCCGCTCGCCGCCACCGTAGCGAGGACCGGCATCGTCCGGAGCCTCCGTTGGACAAACCGGATTCGAAGGAGAGGGCGAACCCGCGAGAGCGCCGCGAGAAGGCGGGAGTAGATAAGCCAACGGCAAGCTCGCTACGTGCGAACCACACGCGCAACAGGGATAATAACTCGCATTCGAATGAAGCCACCTCGTAGCCCCGTTTGAGAGGCAACCCGCAAGACCCGGCCGTGGACTCAGCTCGACTCGGCCGAGTTAACCCGACCCAAGGAGTGACTCAGCCCTCCCCTGTTCTCGCCAGGTCGATCCCTTCGCCGCTCTAACCACTGGGGAGGCCATTAGAGTGGCGGAAACGGTCGCGAAGCCAGCGCGAGGGGCGGAAACGAGCGTCAGCCTGGCTTTAAAGCCTGGCCTTCCCTCCCCTCCCTCGTTCGTGATCGTCGGAAGATCCTCAAATTTTGTTTTCACTAAGAGAAGAGGACAGGAACAATTTTATCAAAAATAAATTTACTAGATTACAATATTTCTGATAATATAGATAATCAACTCCTTCTAAGATAATCTAGATTGACTGCCGACTATCAAACACAACTTAAGTGGCTCCCGAAGGATCTTAAGTTGGTTCATATAATGGTGGTCGATGAATTGCTTCATAATCATTACTGCATCAGAACTTAAAATTTACATCAAAATTTCTTCTCTTACAAAAAAAATATCACCCAAAAATATCTTTTTTCTTACAAAATTTTAAAAACACAAAGATTTCAACAAAAAAAAAAAGCTTTTTCAAAGTCCAATCAGAAGAAAACTAAGCGAGAAAAAACTGACACCAGATTCAAATAGATTAAAAAAAGATATCATGCTAAGATGCAAAGAAAGAAATTATGAAGACATAATCATCATTATTTTAATAATATAATCAATTATATTTTTATTTTTATTTATAAGTAATAAATAAAAGATTTTATTTTGCAGTTTGTTCAGAACTCTTCAATTATAATTTATTATGAAAGATTGGTGCGGACATGAGGCTTATGAAGAGGCATCAACAACTTACTATTCTTTATGGATTATTTATTTTAATTGACTGTATTTGTTTGATTGAGTCATGTTTAAGTTCATTGCAATTGAGTCAAAAGAGTCCAGCCCAAAAAACCCGATCTAATTCAGCACAAGAAGAATGGGTGAAGTCACCAACATTGAAGCCATATCACACCCGATTTTGAATCAAGTCAAAGTCTCCTCTTGGAAACCACCTCACAAATCAAGGAAACTGCCTCCAAATTATGGGACGTCCACATTGACGCCCACATTGGAAACCACCTCCACAAATCAAGGGACTCCATATTGGAAACGGCCTTCACAAATCATGGACACCACATTGATGCCCACATTGAAAACCGCCTCACAAATCATGGGACGCCCCACATTCTTCTCTCGCTGGCCGAGATCTTCTTTCTCTAATGATAATATGGTGTAAGTTCTTGTAGTCTATAAAAAGGGCTCCTGGCTTTTTGAAAGAAGATGATTAATGAAGTTTTCTTGAGAAAATCCCTGCTTGTTAGATGGGTCCCCTGTGAGAGGGTAGGCGTGAGGCCTGGTGTCTATTCTATTTATTCGTCCACATTTTATCCTTTTTCCCCACTTTGCTTCAAGCCCATTTTTAACCGATCAAGGATCCCCGGCTTCCATGGTTCCAAAGTTGCAGGTTGTTCCCACCATGAATCAAGGTACGGAAGCTTACAATATGGTGGAATCTTGTCATCCTCAAGTTCTTCCCTGAGTGCATCGATTTTACTTAAGTTTATTAATTGCTAGAGAACCTCTTTAAAATCCTTTCAGATATGCAATTATTAGATTTACTTAGCCCTAATCTGAGTGGTTTCTTAACCACAATGATCCGCTTCTTTATTACTTTGTTTAAATTCTAAATTCAAACTTTGTTTAGTCTTCTAAGTCCCCTTCATAAAATTTCTAGTTCTTAAACAATGAGTGAATGCATGTGTATTTCACTTAATCATTCATTTAATCTTTACTAATTCTATTAGAAATACATCCCATGTCGGTTGTCCCACATCATCATGGTATCAGAGCATGGTTGGTTAGGGTGAAATTTCTAGTTTTGCTTGCTCGCTGGATTATCTGAATATTGCAGTATATGGTCTGATGTTTTAATTGTTGCAGTATGTAGAAAATTCAAAATTTTATGATTTTTATTTTTCTAGATTCTTTATAATTCAAAGTATTTTTTAGAATTTTCTCAGGCATTATTTGGACTGTGAATTTTCTGCCAGCCGAAATAAGGTCTAAGAATAGGTTTGTTCTGTTTTCTGACTTGACTGGGTTCCAGGAACTACCCAGTAAAGCAACAAATTTTAAATTTAATTTCCTTTCACCTGGAGTATCATATCGAGTTAAGAGTGTTCTGTAATTTTTTTGAATTTTTGAATATGTTACATAATACTCCCCTGCATCACTTTGGAGTTGCAACACAGAAAAAATTCTGCACATGATTTTAGGATTCATATGAATGTTGCATACATCTCATGATAAATCAAGTTAAGGGCTTGTATGCCTAATTGCACTGCATGACAATTAGGTCAGGTACACCCTACCAAATCCAAGCTCAATCAAGTGCAACCATGGACCAAAATTTTGAGACCTTGATGAAAACCCTAAATGATCAAATGGCCCGACTAAACCAGAATCTGACTGATCAATTGACCCAGACCACCAAAGCATAACTGATCAAATGACCCATATCACTTTTAGGCTTGACCAATTAAGGCAGGTACTCCTACAAGAGCCAGGAGGCCCAAATGAATTAGAGCCTAACCAGAGTTAAGTACGCCCATCAACCCTAGAAGAGCTCTACACCAAGACCTTTTTCCTGAACCCAATCCTAGAAGGCCTAATCAAGAACCTTTCTTTGAGCCAAATCCTAGAAGACTCAATTTTAATCGAGTCCATGACCGAATCCTAGGAGAGCACTCATGACCCAGCTTATGAGCCAAATCCTAGGAGACCCAATCAGGACCAAATGGACCAGTATGACCGAACTCTTAGGAATATTAAATTAGAAGCACCCACTTTTGATGGAAGTCTAGATCCTAAGGTTTATGTAGATTGGGAGGGCGAGATGGATTAGTATTTTGAGTGGTTCGAAATGACTGAGGAAAGGAAGTGCAAATTTGCAAAGCTTAGGTTAGTCCGTCAGGCTCGGTTATACTGGGGAAATGTCGAGAGATTATTAGACAGAGAGGTGATGTTCCCATAGTAACCTGGAGAGCAATGAAGCGTAGACTTAGAGAGAAGTACCTTCCCATGTCCTACTACCAAAGACTTCTAGATCAGTGGCAGAGATTGACCCAAGGAACAAAGAGTGTAGCTGAGTACATTGCAAAGTTTGATGAATTTGTGATGAGATGCAATGTTGATGAGTCCAAATCAGTTACCTTATCTAGATTTAGAGCCGGATTAAGGGAAGAGATCCAGAAAGAGTTGTTCATGAGAGAAGTTCAAGATTTAGAGCTAGCCTATCAGATAGCATGCGATGCTGAGAGATTTCATAGGGGACCAATTTATCGCAGACCAGAAACCCCTAGAACTAGTGCACCTAGTCAGCAGCAGGACCAAGTCAGATGCGACCCAACCGGCCTAACCCTGGTACACCTCTCACTCGTAGAGATGATAAGGGCAAAGTACCAGAAGTTCAGAGAAACCCAAACCGGAATGCTTGCTTCAAATGTCATCAGATAGGCCATTATGCGAGCAATTGCCCAAATAGAGCTTTGTACATGGAAGGGTTAGAGGAAAATGAGTTTGAATCCAAAGCACCCTTAGATGATTGTGTCGAGAAGTATATCAGGCTGAGGATAATCTGGCAGATGAGTATGAAGGTGATGAGGATCTTGTAGACCCTGACCTTTTGGGAGTAGTTAGATGCATTCTTACCCAGACTAAGACCCAGGACGATTGGCGTAGGACTAACATCCTACAAACCTTTGTCAAGTTAGGGGATAAGGTGTATAAGATAATCATAGATAGTGAAAGTTGTGTGAATTGCATATCTACTAGTGCTGTCAAAACTTTAGGCTTATCCACAGCTCCCCATCCAAACCCCTATAAGGTTTTTGGATAGACTCCACATCAATTCCTATCAAAAGTAGGTGTATGGTCCAAATCCAATTATAGTCCTATCAGGAGAAAGTGTGTGTGATGTTCTACCAATGGGAGTGAGTAGTATCATCTTAGGTTGACTCTATTTGACCATGACGCAACCCTTTTTGGCCGATCTAATTCTTGCTCATTCATGCACCTTGAAAGAAGTTTGTAATCAACCCTTCACCACCTAAGGACACGGTTAAGAGAGGATCGAGCCACCTAAAGGAAACAAAGACTAGAGTTAATCTGATAACTACAAAGGAGATTGAGAAAGAACTCACTAAGGTACACCTGTTGGATCTTAACCGCTAGAGAAACACAAGAGCCTGCCCAGAAAGAGCACCCTCAGGAAGCAGTTGAATTATTAGAGGACTTTAAGGATGTATTTCAAATGACCTGCCTGACCACCTTCCACACTTAGGACATCCAACACGCCATTGATTTAGTCCCAGAAGCAACCTTACCAAACCTCCCACATTATAGAAAGAACCCTATAGAACACCTAGAGTTGCAAAGACAAGTAGGGGACCTCCTTAGGAAAGGATTTGTTAGGGAAAGTTTGAGTCCTTGTGCAGTTTCAACCTGTTAACACCTAAAAAGGATGACACGTGGAGGATATGTGTCGATAGTCGTGCTATAAATAAAATTACAGAAAATATAGGTTTCTCATTCCCCGTTTGGACGATATGTTAGATATGATGGCCGGTGCAACTATATTTTCAAGATTGATTTGAAGAGCGACTATCACCAGGTTAGGATTAGACCAGGGGATGAGTGAAGATTGCATTTAAGACTAAGGATGGTTTATTTGAATGGGTAGTGATGCCATTTGGGTTGTCCAATGCACCTAGCACATTTATGAGGATTATGACCCAAGTACTATGTGCCTTTATTGGGAATTGTATCCTAAAGCTAATCATTGATGATTGTGCTAATGTAAATAGCATATAAATTGATATTATAAAAGTTATTTGGCAGTTTATTCATTACAAGAACATCTTTTTAATACTCCTGATAGTAATGAAGCCCTTAGGATCTTCTTTCACGATAAAGAGGATTTATCTTTGAAGGTCCTCAAAAGAGTTCGACCAAATGATATACTATAACAGGGCCATAGTACTATAATTATAGGATGTTGTATATCATATTTGTTGGTTGTCCTCTTAACCAAGGAGTGTAGAGACACTGGTATGACATACAGGTAAAAGTGTAGGAGTACATTTTACCGAACGTGACTCATTTTCGGATACTCTGCTGTCAAGAGTTAATCCGAAGATATAGGTATAAGTATCCTTCAGACCTGAAGATCACAACCAGTGACTTACAAGCAACTCATTGTACTTAGGTGCCGGACCACCTAAATTTCTAATCCAGTTATGAAAGGTTACTGGGTGCAGTCAAGTACTTGTGGTAGTCAGTTATGGATCAAGATGAATTTGACCTATCTCGTTAAAAGGAGAAATGCTTGTGTTTTAATTTAGCAAGACCTTGGCCAAGGCACTTCATATGAAAGTCACATGATCACTAAAATTGAAATCACTTTATGGATTTGTGTTTAGAGTTGACATGCTCTTAAGCCATCCTTAGCATTTGTGGTCAAGAGGATGAATTATACGGTAACTGTTTCTTAGGGTTCTTGAGTTTGCTCGCAACTCTTTGACCTATCCGGACGTCGGGTTCCATTGCTAGATGGCACATCGATTAGTATAGAAAGTTGTTTTTATGCTACCAGCTTAGGTTCGAACCTAGAGAGTCACAACGCATAGAAGTTTCTTAGGATGATCTATTTGCTGATCAACGATTGAGAATCGTACATATTTAATTAATCAATTTGATTGATTGAATTATCTCAATTGGGTTAAGTACAAGTGAATAAGATTCAATTTGGTTTAAGTCTATTAGAAGGACTAATCAATTTCAAATATTGATTTGAAATTAGACTTGATTTGGATTTAAATAGATTCAGGACTAGCCAAATTTGATTTGGGCTAAGACCATGATCCATGTAAGTTCAATCCAATAAATTCAAATCAGCTTAAACCAAAACCCAAAACTAAACCCCATGTGTGAAAATAGTTTTCTCGCATAAGGATCTACGAGAGATTAAATTCCATGCAGAATTTAATGTATAACATTATCTTCTCCAAACAGTTCCGTTGGAATTCTAAAGTGTTAGAATTTATATGGAATAAATGTGCTTTTGAATCAACCACGCGATGGAATTCTAAATGTTAGAATTACATCTCTTTGGTTTTCACCGAACGTCGGAATTAACCAAACTCGCGTCTCTTTGGTTTTCACCGAACGTCGAATTAACCAAAGGTTGTGTCTCTTTGTTTTACCGAATGTCGGAATTAAACAAAAGGTTGCGTCTCTTTGGTTTTAACTGAACGACAGAATTCTAAGTGTTAGAATTGAGCCATAAATTGAGGACATTTTTCACCAAAAAGAACACACACATGATATGTCGTGGTTGTTTCTAAAGAGTTAGAACATAAAATCCTGTGCGATTCTGGTGTTAGCAAAAGTTTGGTGGATCTTGGAGGAAGAATTCAAGTGGGAGGATTCAAGATCAGCAAAATTATTTTTTACGAGCTAGCACTCTCAGAATCGATCATTCGGGGGCTTCGCGTGGACGATACTAGAGGCCGGATGATTGAACGGCTGCATAGCACAAAGGATTTACCTACTGTTCTTAAGGTGAGTGATTTGATCCCTAGATCTTAAGGCGGGCTTCAAGACGAGTAGTATGACTTCTCATCTTGAAGATTAAGATATTATCTTAATTATTTAATTTATATGATTATTTAGATCAAACGATCTTATAATATAAGGCAAAATATGATCTTGATGCATGTTAGATAGATTATATATAATCTTTAAATTTCGCATTGATAATTGTTATCAATTTATTAAAATATGCATGCCTCCCTTCAATTGGTATCAGAGATGGTTTCGATCTAATTTATTGCATAGAAATTAATGTTCTTATTAATTGTAATTATGGCTAAAACGATTCACCTGGCTATTCGGTCAGATGGATTAAAAATTTAAATTACCCATTCAGTGACATATTGTCGTGCTGATGCTTAGTTAAAAGATAATTTAAATTGATCTTTGGCATCAAAACATAGATTATACACTCACTCTCAAAAGATGTTTTATATTTGATATATATTGATGTTGTATAAAAGCATGATATTTGCATGTTTAGTATAAAAACCATAGATATGAGATATGATAGCTTGTTGTCTATGTTATGAAACAGACAAATATTTATAAGAGTCTTATTTGAATGTCAAATATTTATTCATAATCTTTTTAGATATGATCTAAATAAAGGAATTATGAGCAGTTAAATAATGCAACTGATGCATGATTTGAAATATATGACATGAAATATATTTAATCTTTTGGGTTAGCTAAATCGGGTGTTAGACCCTAAGGTTTAAATCAACTGGACTAAAAGAGTATTTGATCAAATCTAAATTAATTAAATTAGGTTATGAATGCTCTAAATCAAACAATAGTTGTAGTTGATCATGTCCTTCTCTTGATTAAACCAAATGGAAGTAGATTAGGCTCGTGGTTGAGCATGAATCTCTTAGATGGTCAAATCAAAATTGGTTAACCATATGATGTCAAGGTGAGTTGGCAAGTTGCTCTAGGATCAACGATCGAATGGTTTTTAATTGAAGCTACTCGTATTGATGCGTCTTTAACGAGTTAATGGCATATCCCTATTAATCTCACTTACCTGGTCAATATGGTGAACCATTTATGATTCAGATCATTTACCTGATTCGGGTTGACCCATGCCTGTAAGGAAATCAGTCTGACTGATTTAGGTGCCACTTAACCTGACTTAACTTGTTTCATTCTACCGATTTCATAGATTCAGTGGGAGAACTGATTAGTCAATTTATCTTAGATTATTAAATCCTCTAAAATTATTAGGTCCTTAAAATAAATAGTTATATGATAATTAGATCATAGCCTCCCATTAAGGTGGG
>UESW01002547.1:159216-190976 GCA_900491605.1 Calamus simplicifolius | reverse complement strand
TACCCGAAGTACCTGTACTTCATTCTCACTTATTAATACATTTCAGACTTTACCTTTCAAAAAAAAAAAAAAAAAAAAAAAATATGTAACATTGCTCTAAGATCGGATTCGACTAAACTTTGATCAAATCTGAATTAAGTTCAATATCGAGCCTTGATCTTAGATGAGCTTGATCAAAGCAAGATCAAAACCCAAATCAAGTCCAATGTAGAGCATTCCTCAAAGATCGTATTGGATCAAACTTATATCAATCTCGAATTAAGTTCAAAATATGTTGCATTCCTCCAAGATTGATTTGGTTCAGACTCAAATCAAATATGAATCAAATGCAATTTAAATGCATTGTTCCAAGATAAGGTTGGATCAAACTTAGGTCAAACCCAAATAAAGTTCGATATGGAGCATTTCTCTAAGGTCGGGTTGGATTGCTCTAAGATGAATCAAGTTCAATATGGAGTTATGCTGCATGATCATGCTAGATCAAACATTTAATCAAGTCCAATTTTGAGTGTTGCTCCAAGATTAGGTAGGCTCGATGAAATAAAGATAATACCCAAATCAAGTTTAATCGAGAGCGTTGCACTAAGATTGGGTTTGATCAAACTTAGATTAAAATCGAATCAGATCAAATCTAAAGCGTTGCCCTAAAATCGGGTTTGATAAAACAACAAACCTAAATCAAGTCTATTTTTAGAGTGTTGCTTCAAGATCGGGTTAGTTTAAAATAAGAAGCATTGCTTCGAGATCAAGTTAGATCAAACTATGATCGAACCTGAATCAAGTTAAATTAGGAGCATTGTTCCAAGATCAAGTTAGATCAAACCCGAATCGAGTTCAATTTAGAGTGTCACTCCATGATTAGTTTAGATCAAATAGATCAAACCCGAATCAATTTCAATCTAAAACATTATAATATGATCAGCCTAGATCAAACTTTGATCTCTTTTCAATCAACCCAATAATCATGAATGTTGCTTCAGGATTGGGTTAATGAAACTTAAATCAAACCCGAATCAAGTTCGATCTAGAGCATTGCTTTAAATCAAACTAAAATCAAGTTCAATCGAAGCATTACTCCATGATTGGACTAGATCTAACCTACATCAAGCTAAATGAAGTTCAATCTGGAGCGTTGCTACAAGATCGGGCCAAATCAAGGCTAAATCAATTTGAATTTGGAATGTTGCTCTAAGTTCAGATTGGATCAACTTAGATCAAACCTAAGTCCAATTGGAAGTGATGCTCCAAGATCGGGTCGAGCCAAACTTAGATCAAATTCCAAAATAAGTCCAATCCAAAGCATTGCAAAGACCAGGTTAGATCAAATTAGATCCACATGAATCAAGCCTAATTCGCAGCATTGCTCTAAGAAAAAGGTTGGATTAATATAGATCAAACCCAAATCAAGTCAAATCGAGAGCGTTGCTCAAGGATCGAGTTGGATCAAACTTATATCAAACCCGAATCAAGTCCAATCTGGATTCTATTGTTAGATAGAATTCAATCAAACTTTGATCAAACCCCAATCAAGTTCAATTTAAAGCATTGCTCTAAGATCAAACCCCAATCAAGTTCAATTTAAGATAAGGGTGGATTAAACTCAAATCAAACCTGGAACAAATCAATATGTAACATTGCTCTAAGATCGGATTCAACTAAACTTTGATCAAATCGGAATTAAGTTCAATATCGAGCCTTGATCTTAGATCGAGCTTGATCAAAGGAAGATCAAAACCCAAATCAAGTCCAATGTAACCTTCCTCAAAGATCGTATTGGATCAAACTTATATCAATCTCGAATTAAGTTCAAAATATGTTGCATTCCTCCAAGATTGATTTGGTTCAGACTCAAATCAAATATGAATCAAATGCAATTTAATGCATTGTTCCAAGATAAGGTCGGATCAAACTTAGGTCAAACCCAAATAAAGTTCGATATGGAGCATTTCTCTAAGGTCGGGTTGGATTGCTCTAAGATGAATCAAGTTCAATATGGAGTGATGCTGCATGATCAGGTTAGATCAAACATTAATCAAGTCCAATTTTGAGTGTTGCTCCAAGATTAGGTAGGCTCGATGAAAATAAAGATAATACCCAAATCAAGTTTAATCGAGAGCATTGCACTAAGATTGGGTTGATCAAACTTAGATTAAAACCGAATCAGATCAAATCTAAAGCGTTGCCCTAAAATCGGGTTTGATAAAACAACAAACCTAAATCAAGTCTATTTTAGAGTGTTGCTTCAAGATCGGGTTAGTTTAAACCAAGATGGAGCCCAAATTAAGTATAATATGAAGCATTGCTTCGAGATCAAGTTAGATCAAACTATGATCGAACCTGAATCAAGTTAAATTAGGAGCATTGTTCCGAGATCAAGTTAGGTCAAACCCGAATCGAGTTCAATTTAGAGTGTCACTCCATGATTAGTTTAGATCAAATAAGATCAAACCCGAATCAATTTCAATCTAAAACATTATAATATGATCAGCCTAGATCAAACTTTGATCTTTTCAATCAACTCCAATCATGAATGTTGCTTCAGGATTGGGTTAATGAATCTTAAATCAAACCCGAATAAAGTTAGATCTAAAGCATTGCTTTAAATCAAACTAAAATCAAGTTCAATCGAAGCATTACTCCATGATTGGACTAGATCTAACCTTTTTTTTTTTTTTTGAAAGTGAAGTATGAAATTTATAAGTAAAGGAGAGTTAAGTACAAGAAAAGGGGCATACCCCGGATAAGACAAGTAAGAACAGTAGAAACCTAAAACAACAGGTAAAGACATCTCACACGAGATGAAAGCACAATCGTGATGGAGTCACGGTAGAAATCATAAACAAAGGGCATCAGCTCGAGATTGAGGAAGGGAGTTGCCATTTTTCAATCAATCTTTGATGACCCTCCTTCCTGGGAAAATTAGCACCATCCAAACTCGCCCTAACAGAGTCCATAATCTTTGAAAGGATCCCAGCTTCATTAAGAGGTCTTTGGCCATGCTTGCGAGAGTTCCTTTCAAACCAAATGAGGTACAAAGAAGCTCCCAAAGCTAGTCTGCAAATAATTGAATGAAGGGATTTGCCTTTGATATTCCTGCAGAGCCATGGTCTCAAGAGCTCCCAAGATGAAGGATAATGCTCAAAATCGCACAAACTGGCAATAGAAGACCAGATCCGAAAGGAAAAAGGGCAGCTGAAAATAGATGGCTATGATCCTCTGGATGGTCTTGGCATAGAAAGCAGGATAAGGAGAGATGACCTTGAACACCAAAGGAATGGAGACGATCTTGAGTAGAGAGTCTACCTTTGATAGCAAGCCATAAAATAAATGAGTGCCTAGGCACATGATGAGGAAACCAAAGAAGATGCGCCCAGTCCACACGGCCGCTCGGAGTCCGGATGCAATTCCAAACACCCTTAATAGAGAAGGCTGGGGAACCGTTCCAAAGAATCTTGTCCTGATGGCTGCAATCAGGGGGATCAAGGGATCTAGAGTCTTCCTTCAAAGCTATCAGCTCAATAGAATTAGCTACCGGCCATCTCCATGAGCCGCCAAAAATAATGTCACTAACCTTTGCATTTATCCCAAGTCCGGAGTCGGAAATGACTCTAGCATGTGAGGAGGAACAAATAGGGCCAAGAGGCCTCCAAGAATCAAACCAAAGGGAAGTATCTCCACCATTCCCTACATTGACGGAGATGAAAGCCCTGATTCTGTCCCGAAGCTTTAGGATTTTCCTCCAGGTCCAAGAGCAGTTCCAAGGAACTTTTGCCACCCAAAAGTGGTCTTTATGCAGCAGATTCCTCTTGACCCAAGCAGCCCACAGGGAATTAGAGCAGGGCTGACAAAGAAGCCAAATATAACGGGTCATGGAGGCATTGTTCCAATCACGAATCTTTTTGATTCCCAATCCTCCTTCGGGTTTCGGACAAGAGATATCACTCCAAGCTACTTTAGCACCAGAATGACTTAAGGAAGTACCTTTCCATAAGAAAGCAGAGAGAATACCTTCTATATCTTTGGTGACTTTGACTGGTAGAATAAAGTGGGAGCTCCAAAAAGTCTGGATACTGAATATAATTGATTGAATAAGTTGAAGCCTTCCAGCATAGGAGAGGAAGCGATTAGTCCAGAGCTTGATCCTCTTCAATATACGATCCACCAAGGCTTGACAGTCCAAAGCTTTGAGCTTCGAGGAGATGAGAGGAACCCCCAAATATCTAATAGGAAATGAACCCATATTGTATCCACAGGCCGGGAGCACATATAACTCCAAATCAGCCTCGAATAAATCAGTCCTGGAAGCAGCGGCAACATCTGCCTCCACAGGGAAAGACAGAGCTAGAGCCACAGGATCCTCCGGAAACAAGGAGACGAAGTCCGCAAGACGTCATGAGAGGGAGAAACACTGGGATCGAAGAGGCCTCAACGGGAGAAGAGGAATGAGCAAAAGAGGCTAAGGCTGGAATAGATCTGGATGAGGGATCCAAGGAGGCCTCATCCTGATCTATACCACCCGAGACCATCCCAGGAGCAGGGAGGGGATCCGGACCCCGGCTAACCAAGGACGAATCAGCAGTTGAACACATGGACGATTTGACTAGATCTAACCTACATCAAGCTAAATAAAGTTCAATCTGGAGCGTTGCTACAAGATCGGCCAAATCAAGGTTAAATCAACTTGAATTTGGAATGTTGCTCTAACTTCGGATTGGTTCAAACTTAGATCAAACCTGAGTCAAGTCCAATTGGAAGTGATGCTCCAGGATCGGTTCGAGCCAAACTTAGATGCAATTCCAAAATAAGTCCAATCCAAAGCATTGCAACAAGACCAGGTTAGATCAAATTAGATCCACATGAATCAAGCCTAATTCGAAGCATTGCTCTAAGAAAAGGTTGTTGGATTATATAGATCAAACCCAAATCAAGTGAAATTGATAGCGTTGCTCGAGGATCGAGTTGGATCAAACTTATATCAAACCCGAATCAAGTCCAATATGGATTCTATTGTTAGGTCGAATTCAATCAAACTTCGATCAAACCCGATCAAGTTCAATTTAAAGCATTGCTCTAAGATAAGGGTGGATTAAACTCAAATCAAACCTAGAACAAATCTTTTTTTTTTTTTTTTGAAAGTTAAAGGTGTGATTAGTATTAATCAGGGAGATATAAGTACAAGATACAAGATCACGGGGTGATCCCCAAATGAAACAGAAAGCAATAGGGAGATAACCTTCCCCGAAAATGATTAAAGCCCTCGCCATGAGGACACCATACAAAAGACAGGAAACAAGCTAAGCTATCGCAGAAGCGAAGGAGGAAGCTGCCAGCAGATAATCAAGTGTAGATTAGCAGCGTTACTAGGAAAGGTTGCGCCATCCAAGCTCATTCTAACCGAATCCATAATCTTAGAGATAATACCAACTTCATTAAGAGGTCGATTCCCATGACTGCGAGAGTTCCTTTCTTGCCAAATGAAGTACAAAGAAGCTCCCAGAGCAAGTCTGCAGATGGTGGAGTGGAGAGAGGAACCTTTGATGCTTCTGCAAAGCCACTGCCTTAAGTGCCCTAAAGAAGAAGAATTATACCTCAAGTCGCACTTGTCGGCAATGGAAGTCCAGATCCGATAGGAATATGAGCAATTAAAAAATAGATGGTTATGGTCCTCAGTAGAGCCTTGACATAGAATACATGAGGAGAGACAGTGAATACCAAAAGATTGAAGGCGGTCCAGGGTAGAGAGCCTTCCTCTAAAAGCTAACCATGAGATGAAGGAATGACGAGGAACATGATGCTTAAACCAAAGAAGATGAGCCCAGGCAGCCGGTTGAGAAGAGGTACGAAGGCTATTCCAAACCTTTTTAATAGAAAAATCACCAGATCCATTCCAGAGAACCTGATCTAAGTGGCTGCAATCAGGCCGGGGAAGAGATCGAGCTTCATCTTTCAAAGTAATCAGATCAAGGGAATTAGCCACAGGCCATCTCCAGATGCCATCAAAGAGGATGGCACTGACTTTAGTATCCATGGAAAGACCCGAATCCAAAATAACTCTAGCAGTAGGGGAAGAACAAATAGGACCAAGCGGTCTCCAAGAATCAAACCATAGAGAGGTAGACTCACCATTCCCCACTTTGATAGAGATGAAGCCCTTCACTTTTTCCCTAAGCTTGAGAATTTTCCTCCAAGTCCAAGAGCAATGCCAAGGAACTTTAGCCACCCAGAATTGATCTTTATGCAGAAGGTTCATCTTAACCCAAGTGGCCCATAGAGACTTGGAGCAAGGCTGGCAAAGTAACCAGATATAGCGGGTCATAGAAGCGTTGTTCCAATCACGAATCTTTTTGATTCCCAAACCACCTTCATCCTTCGGACAGGAGATATCAGACCAAGCCACTTTTGCACCTTTGCGAGACAAGGAACAACCCTTCCATAAGAAAGCAGAAAGAATACCTTCAATCTCTTTTGTGACTTTTACAGGAAGAATGAAATGAGCACTCCAGAAAGACTGAATACTGAAAAGTACTGATTGGATGAGTTGTAACCTTCCAGCATAAGAGAGGAAACGGTTAGTCCAAAGCTTAATCCTCTTCAAAATACGGTCGACCAAAGCATGACAATCCAGAGCACGGAGCTTCGAGGAGATGAGAGGGACCCCCAGATAGCGAATAGGAAAGGTACCCAGGCTGAATCCGAAGAAATTAGCAAAGTCATTCTGAATATCAACCGATCTCCCGGAGACAAAGATTGAACTTTTAGAATTGTTAGGAATTAACCCAGAAAGTGAGGAGAAGGTATCAAGGGCATCCTTCACAACTCTAATGGAATTGAGATCTCCACTGCAAAAGATAAGTAAATCATCCGCAAAGCAAAGATGAGATAATCCAGATTTCCGGCATCTCCAATGATATTTAAAAGACTTGGAAGCTTGGATTTTCTGGTCCAGGATCCGGAAAAGACATCCATGCAAATAACAAATAAATAGGGTGAAATGGGATCACCTTGACGGAGCCCTCGCTTCCCCTCAAAGAACCCTTTGAGCTCTCCATTGATAGAGACAGAAAATCTAGCAGAGGAGACACATGCCTTGATCCAACCGATGAAGATTAGAGGAAAACCAAGAAGCCGAAGAGAGTCCCAAAGAAAATCCCACCGAACAGAGTCGAACGCCTTCATAAGATCAACTTTAAGGGCACAGTTCGATGAGGAAAGGGAGAGGTGATAACCTCGAATCAGCTCCTGAGCCAACAAAATATTATCTCCAATGCTTCTACCATGCACGAAGGCAGATTGAGCTTCATTGATAAAGGAAGGAAGAACAACTTTCAGCCGATTGGCAAGCAACTTAGAAATGCATTTATAGATAGTGTTGCAGCAGGAAATAGGCCTGAAATCCTTTAATTTAGATGCATTGGGAACCTTGGGGATAAGAGCGATGATTGTACAATTAGCTTCCTTGAGGAGAATACCCGTGGAGAAGAAGTCCCTGACAGCCGCAGTGATATCATTACCCACTATTGGCCATGTCTTTTGGAAGAAGAAAGCATTGAAACCATCCGGACCAGGAGATTTGTTGGGATGAAGTCCAAAGAATGTCTCTTTGATTTCCTCATCGCTAAAGCCACAGCTCAGATTACTGATTTGATCCTGAGAGAGAACCCGGCCCACAAAGTTCTGAAGCATAGTAGCACCCGGATAGCTTGATCCATCTCTAGTGCCAAGCAGATTTTTGAAGAAAGAGACAACTTCATAGTCAATCTGATCCTTATCCTGAATCCATTCACCAAGATCATTCTGGATACTTAGGATCTTGTTGGTGTTGATCCTTCCTTTAACCGAATTGAAGAAGAAAGCAGAGTTATGATCGCCCTCCTTCAACCATTGGATTCGACTCTTCTGCCTAACATAACTCTCCTTCCCTTTGCATGCAAGAGATAGCCTCATAGCACAGTCCATCTCCCTCTCTAGAATATCTTTATCATTAGAGCCAGCAGCTATTGAAGATTGCAGTCCAGCAAGCTCGGCACGGAGGGAAGCCAGATCACCGAAAAGGAGCTCATTCTTGGACCTACACAGAGCCTTCAAAGCCGATTTAACAAGCTTCAACTTTTTATAAATTACATACATTGCATGACCAGCCACAGGAGTACACCAAACCTTCTCAATTAGGGGCAGGAATTCAACAAAATCAGCCCAGAAATTGAAGAACTTGAAGGGCGATCTAATGGCCTGGGAGTTCAAACCAAGATTAACAACAGCTGCAGAGTGATCTGATAGTCCGTAGGGAAGGAATTCAGCAGAAGAGTTGGAGAAGAGATTAAGCCATGAGGGGTTGACAAGAGCACGATCCAGCTTACGCAGTATGTGCCCATTGAGCCGGGAGTTATGCCAGGTAAAAAGACATCCACCAAAACGGAGATCATCCAAGCCGGCAGCGAACAGGGCATCATTAAAGTCATCCATGAAACTTGGCCATTCAATACTCCCGCCTTTCCGTTCGTGCCGAAACCTGATAGCGTTGAAGTCCCCCATGATGATCCAAGGCAGCTGGGAGAAGGATGAGGCACGATCAATCAGTATATCCCAAAGTTGTCTTCTCGCCGCAGCGTCATTTGAACCATAAGCAAAGGAGGCAGCGAACTTGGCACCGGAACTAACAATAGTGACAGAGAGGTGAATGATCTCTTCATGCTTGGAGATAACATCCGCCCGAAGTTTGGAAGGATCCCACCAGATCCAAATCCTACCCGAACCATCTCCTTCATAAAAGTTAATGCAGTGCCAGTTCTTAAACAAAGTCTTTTGAAGCTTCTCTTTATTATGGGGTTTAATTCTAGTCTCGAGAAGAGCTATACAAGAGATATTTTGAGAGTGTACAAGATGGCGGACCTCCGAGTGCTTTGTGGAATCGTTGAGGCCCCGGATGTTCCAAGAAGCTAGCTTAATCATTTGGAGGACTTTGAAGACTTCCCTCTGGAATTGCCCGAGCTTCCAATCTTCTTCTTGTCCTTCTTCCTTCTTCCCAGTTTCTCTCCACTTCATCAATCATATTCAGCTTCCGAGCGAGGAGAGGAGTACTGGATGGGGACGAGGAAGGGGAAGAGATCAAACTGACGACGGGACAAGAGTTCCCAGGAACAGAGCTTTCCTTCAACATCATCAATCAAAATAAGCCTCCTAGCCAATAGAGGAGTACTAGATGGAGACGAGGAGGGAGACGAGGCCTCACAAGGTGGTAATGCAGAAAGGAAAGAGTCCCGAACAGAGGAAACAGGGGAACTGGCTTTCGGAACATTTAATACTGTAGCTACTGTAGCAAATGTAATCGGATCGTCAAATAACGGGTTGGAAAATACTGTAGCTACTGTAGCTACTGTAGCAAATCTAATCGGATCGTCAAATAACGGGTCGGAAGCTACTGTAGCTACTGTAGCTACTGTAGCAAGTGTAAACGGATCGTCAAAATAACGGGTCAAAAATACTGTAGCATATTCAGATGAATTGGTAGAGGAGATCAATCCGTTAACAGCAAGAGAAATGGCCAATGAACGATGAGATTGCTGAACATTTGATTGAGGGAGGAGCTTAACCGAACCTTCCTTTCCATGCCAAGTAGGAAGGGAATCAAGTTGAAACCAGATCACATCTTCAAAACAGATAGCACCAGAAACCTCCATGGAACAAGCACCTAAAAGCCGTAGCTTTGATGCAATCTTTAACTTTGATTCAAAAGGAGCTATGCAAGTGGGATATTGAGAAGAGACTAATAAGTAAACTTTCGTATCTTTTGCAAGATCAATACGCCCCCGACTGAACCAAGAAGATAGATTAAGCATTAGAATGTAAGGAGGAGTTACCCCTGGAGTGGCTAGAGCTCCCAGACCTCTGTTTTCCCTTCTTCTTCTTGCCCTGTTTTCTATCCACTTCGTCAACCATGATGAGTTTCCTTGCAAGCAACGGTGTGCATGAGGGGGATGAAAGAGGAGAAGTGTCCTCGCAGCCAATAGTGGAGGAGACCTCCAAAGAGCATGAGGAGCCTACCGCATTAGGTGCAGCAGAGATCCCCATCTGATCTTTTGATTCCAAAGAGAGATCAGCAGGATCCGATGAAACCACATTTGGAGCACAATCAGAATAAGAGGTTGATCTCTTAAGAGACGGCAAGGCCGCATGACTCAATGGATCAACCTTAGGAGCAAAATCGGAACCCTCAGGACAGCGAAGGAGACCAGATCGATTCCCAACAGGAGAAGCAGAGGAAATGGCGATCGGAGTAACAAAGGCATTCGGATCGTCAGATGCAAACGGATCACCAGCTCCTGTACCACTCGGGTTGACAGCGGCTGCAATCTGGTCGACAACGGCTGCTATCGGATCGTCTGCCGCATGGTTAGAATTCTCAGCCTGAGACATAGAAACAGAGACGTGCTTAGCCTTGGACGAGAGTGGAGGATTGCCCGGCTTTGCTTTACGGTTAGAATTCACAGTCTTCCATTCCCCATCACGTAGCGGAGACGCAATTGGATGAGCAGGTTTAGGAATCCAAACCTGATGACCAGCTTTCTTGCAATTAGAAGATAGGTGCCCGAACACCTTACAAATAGAGCACCTCTTTGGGATCCAGTTGTAAGCAATTTGGATTCCAGCAACACTCCCATCCTCCAATTCGATATCAAAGCGTCCGGGAGAGAGTCGTTTATATCAATCTCAATACAAATTCTGGCATAGCTTAGTCTCCTTAGAGAGGTTGTCAATTTGTCAGCATGCAGTGGCTTCCCGACCATGCTTGCAATGTAACTAAGGCCGTCTTCAGTCCAAAACTCCAGAGGGACGTTGTAGAAGTGAGCCCAGATCGGGACTTTCCTGCAGCCCTCCTTTGAAAGATTCATGCATGAGGACCATCTCTTTAAGAAGATGGGTCTCCCCCCAAAGTGCCAAGGACCGCCCTCCAGAGCTTTATCAAGGCTACCCGAGTCAGGGAAATTGAAGAAAAAGAAACCGTTGTCGTTACTTAGAACATTTAGCAACCCGAACTTGCCCCAGTGCTTCATAGCGGACGCTTGAACCAGAGAGAAAGGGAGTTTGTCCAAGAAAAACCCCACCATAGTGTTCTTCCAGATAGAAGTCCCTTGCAGTGCCACGGAAGAGGGAAGTTTAATAGTAACTTTGCCCTCAGTCGTAATAATCTCCGGTTTGATGAATTTGAGCTGCATAGAAGATGGAGACTCTTTAAGAAGAGATGCCCAGTCGGGCGGATGCTTGCCCTTTGCCTTATTTAGATCACAGGAGACGCCATGAGGAACAGAGGAATTTGGAGAAAGCAGCGGCGGGGTTGAACAGCCGGACGGAGGCTTGCTTACATGATCAACAGCTGCGCTGGGAGGGGTAGAGATGGCTTTCAATCGTTCCACGTCAGCAGTACATGCAGATTTATTTGAAGGAGCCAAGAGCGGCGGGAAATTTGATGAAGAGATTTGAAATCCAGAAGAAGCCGGCAAAAGTCCTGAGTCGGGTACCAAGGAGGCGTCATCCGTAGAACAGGAACCAACGGGTAATCCAGTGGTAATGCCACGGACCGGGTAATCGGGAGTGGACGCCAGCTTCTGAGAGCTCCGTGGAAGACGAAGGCAGATGTTGGACAACGGATCATGCCCCAGGCCAATCTGAAGTCTGGAGGAACAAGTAGGAGCAGACGGAGATGCCGCAGCTACTCCAGCCTGTGATATACCATCGTTAAGGTCCCCAGGTACAACAGGGGCATCAGGATCAACCTCGCCCCAAGTTTTCCCAGCCTCCGTCACATGACTAGAAACAGTCGGACTCAGGGCAGCAGAATTACGAGCCATACGTGAAGAAGATTTCGAGGTTGTAAAGGCCGTATGAGACGCAGACCGACCAGAACCTCCCGCCAAGCTTCCAGGAACAGAGCTTTGGGAAGAATCTAAGGATGGGATAGAGATGGATGAGGAATCCAAAGAGACCTTATCCAGAACTATACCACCTGAGCCATCCATAGGAGCATGGAGACGAGGAGGCTCATCACACACACGGAATCATCCATAGAACCAGATCAACAAACAAGATTAATAAACAAGCTTAACAAACAGGATTGAGAGTCTTCCATAGGAACAGCCAAGTAACCAGAATAACAAACACGATCGGAGGAACAGAGCAAGAGACTCTCTCTCTAGAACCCCAGAGCTTCTCTCTCTAGAACCCCAGAGCTTCTCTCTCTAGAACCCCAAAGCTTCTCCTATTGAAATACGAATGCAACCTAGAACAAATCAAATATGTAACATTGCTCTAAGATTGGATTCGACTAAACTTTGATCAAATCTGAATTAAGTTCAATATCGAGCCTTGATCTTAGATCGAGCTTGATCAAAGTAAGATCAAAACCCAAATCAAGTCCAATGTAGAGCCTTCATCAAAGATCATATTGGATCAAACTTATATCAATCTCGAATTAAGTTCAAAATATTGATTTGGTTCAGACTCAAATCAAATATGAATCAAATGTAATTTAAATGCATTGTTCCAAGATAAGGTCGGATCAAACTTAGGTCAAACCCAAATAAAGTTCGATATGGAGCATTTCTCTAAGGTCGGGTTGGATTGCTCTCTAAGACGAATCAAATTCAATATGGAGTTATGCTGCATGATCATGTTAGATCAAACATTTAATCAAGTCCAATTTTGAGTGTTGCTCCAAGATTAGGTAGGCTTGATGAAATAAAGATAATACCCAAATCAAGTTTAATCGAGAGTGTTGTACTGAGATTGGGTTTGATCAAATTTAGATTAAAATCGAATCAGATCAATCTAAAGCGTTGCCCTAAAATCGGGTTTGATAAAATAACAAACCTAAATCAAGTCTATTTTTAGAGTGTTGCTTCAAGATCGGGTTAGTTTAAACCAAGATGGAGCCCAAATTATGTATAAAATAATAAGAAGCATTGTTTCGAGATCAAGTTAGATCAAACTATGATCGAACCTGAATCAAGTTAATTAGGAGCATTGTTCCGAGATCAAGTTAGATCAAACCCGAATCGAGTTCAATTTAGAGTGTCACTCCATGATTAGTTTAGATCAAATAATATCAAACCCGATTCAATTTCAATCTAAACATTATAATACGATCAGCCTAGATCAAACTTGATCTCTTTTTTTTTTTTTTTTTTTTTTTTTTTTTTTTTTTGAAAGGTTCAAACTTTGATCTCTTTTCAATCAACTCCAATAATCATGAATGTTGCTTCAGGATTGGGTTAATGAAACTTAAATCAAACCCGAATCAAGTTCGATCTAGAGCATTGCTTTAAATCAAACTAAAATCAAGTTCAATCGAAGCATTACTCCATGATTGGACTAGATCTAACCTACATCAAGCTAAATGAAGTTCAATCTGGAGCGTTGCTACAAGATCGGGCCAAATCAAGGCTAAATCAATTTAAATTTGGAATGTTGCTCTAAGTTCAGATTGGTTCAAACTTAGATCAAACCTGAGTCAAGTCCAATTGGAAGTGATGCTCCAGGATCGGGTCGAGCCAAACTTAGATCAAATTCCAAAATAAGTCCAATCCAAAGCATTGCAAAGACCAGGTTAGATCAAATTAGATACACATGAATCAAGCCTAATTCGCAGCATTGCTCTAAGAAAAGGTTGTTGGATTAATATGGATCAAACCCAAATCAAGTCAAATCGAGAGCGTTGCTCGAGGATCGAGTTGGATCAAACTTATATCAAACCCGAATCAAGTCCAATCTGGATTCTATTGTTAGATCGAATTCATTCAAACTTCGATCAAACCCCAATCAAGTTCAATTTAAAGCATTGCTCTAAGATAAGGGTGGATTAAACTCAAATCAAACCTTAAACAAATCAAATATGTTACATTGCTCTAAGATCAGATTCGACTAAACTTTGATCAAATCGGAATTAAGTTCAAAATCGAGCCTTGATCTTAGATCGAGCTTGATCAAAGGAAGATCAAAACCCAAATCAAGTCCAATGTCTCTAACCTTCCTCAAAGATCGTATTGGATCAAACTTATATCAATCTCGAATTAAGTTCAAAATATGTTGCATTCCTCCAAGATTGATTTGGTTCAGACTCAAATCAAATATGAATCAAATGCAATTTAAATGCATTGTTCCAAGATAAGGTCGGATCAAACTTAGGTCAAACCCAAATAAAGTTCGATATGGAGCATTTCTCTAAGGTCGGGTTGGATTGCTCTAAGATGAATCAAGTTCAATATCGAGTGATGCTGCAAGATCATGTTAGATCAAACATTAATCAAGTCCAATTTTGAGTGTTGCTCCAAGATTAGGTAGGCTCGATGAAATAAAGATAATACCCAAATCAAGTTTAATCGAGAGTGTTGCACTGAGATTGGGTTTGATCAAACTTAGATTAAAACTGAATCAGATCAATCTAAAGCGTTGCCCTAAAATTGGGTTTGATAAAACAACAAACCTAAATCAAGTCTATTTTAGAGTGTTGCTTCAAGATCGGGTTAGTTTAAACCAAGATGGAGCCCAAATTAAGTATAATAATATGAAGCATTGCTTCAAGATCAAGTTAGATCAAATNCCATGATTGGACTAGATCTAACTACATCAAGCTAAATGAAGTTCAATCTGGAGCGTTGCTACAAGATCAGGCCAATCAAGCTAATCAATTTGAATTTGAATGTTGCTCTAGTTCAGATTGGATCAAACTTAGATCACCTGTCAAGTCTAATTGGAAGTGATGCTCCAAGATCGGGTCGAGCCAAAACTTAGATCAAATTCCAAAATAAGTCCAATCCAAAGCATTGCAACAAGACCAGGTTAGATCAAATTAGATCCAACATGAATGAAGTCTAATCGCAGCACTGCTCTAAGAAAAGGTTGTTGGATTAATATAGATCAAACCCAAATCAAGTCAAATCGAGAGCGTGCTCGAGGATCGAGTTGCATAAAACTTATATCAAACCCGAATCAAGTCCAATCTGGATTCTATTGTTAGATCGAATTCGATCAAACTTCGATCAAACCCCAGTCAAGTTCAATTTAAAGCATTGCTCTAAGATAAGGGTGGATTAAACTCAAATCAAACCTGGAACAAATCGAATATGGAACATTGCTCTAGGATCGGATTCGACTAAACTTTGATCAAATCGGAATGAAGCTCAATCGAGCCTAGATCTTAGATCGAGCTTGATCAAAGCAAGATCAAAACCCAAATCAAGTCCAGTGTAGAGCATCCTCAAATATCGTATTGGATCAAACTTATATAAATCTCGATCGAATTAAGTGAAATATGTTGCATTCCTCCAAGATTGATTTGGTTCAGACTCAATCAAATATGAATCAAATGCAACTTAAATGCATTGTTCCAAGATAAGGTCGGATCAAACTTAGGTCAAACCCAAATAAAGTTCGATATGGAGCATTTATCTAAGGTTGGGTTTGGATTGCTCTAAGATGAATCAAGTTCAATATGGAGTGATGCTGCATGATCAGGTTAGATCAAACATTGATCAAGTCCAATTTTGAGTGTTGCTCCAAGATTAGGTAGGCGATGATGAATAAAGGTAATACCCAAATCAAGTTTAATCGAGAGCGTTGCACTCAGATTGGGTTTGATCAAACTTAGATTAAAACCGAATCAGATCAAATCTTAAGCGTTGCCCTAAAATCGGGTTTGATAAAATGACGAACCTAAATCATGTCTATTTTATAGTGTTGCTTCAAGATCGGGTTAGTTTAAACCCAGATGGAGCCCAAATTAAGTAAAATAATATGAAGCATTGCTTCGAGATCAAGTTAGATCAAACTATGATCGAACCAGAATCAAGTTAAATTAGGAGCATTGTTCCAAGATCAAGTTAGATCAAACCCGAATCGAGTTCAATTTAGAGAGTCACTCCATGATTAGTTTAGATCAAATAAGATCAAACCCGATCAATTTCAATCTAAAACATTATAATATGATCAGCCTAGATCAAACTTTGATCTCTTTTCAATCAACTCCAATCATGAATGTTGCTTCTGGATTGGGTTAATGAAACTTATGTCAAACCCGAATCAAGTTCGATTTAGCATTGCTTTAAATCAAACTAAAATCAAGTTCAATCGAAGCATTACTCCATGATTGGACGAGAGCTAACCTACATCAAGCTAAATGAAGTTCAATCTGGAGCGTTGCTACAAGATCGGGCCAAATCAAGGCTAAATCAATTTGAATTTGGAATGTTGCTCTAAGTTCAGATTGGATCAAACTTAGATCAAACCTGAGTCAAGTCTAATTGGAAGTGATGCTCCAAGATCGGGTCGAGCCAAACTTAGATCAAATTCCAAAATAAGTCCAATCCAAAACATTGCAACAAGACCAGGTTAGATCAAATTAGATCCACATGAATCAAGTCTAATTCGCAGCACTGCTCTAAGAAAAGGATGTTGGATTAATATAGATCAAACCCAAATCAAGTCAAATCGAGAGCGTTGCTCGAGGATCGAGTTGGATCAAACTTGTATCAAACCCGAATCAAGTCCAATCTGGATTCTATTGTTAGATCGAATTCAATCAAAGTTCGATCAAACCACAATCAAGTTCAATTTAAAGCATTGCTCTAAGATAAGGGTGGATTAAACCCAAATCAAACCAGGAACAAATCGAATATGCAACATTGCTCTAAGATCGGATTCGACTAAACTTTGATAAAATCGGAATTAAGTTCCATATCGAGCCTTGATCTTAGATCGAGCTTGATCAAAGCTAGATCAAAACCCAAATCAAGTCCGATGTAGAGCATTCCTCAAAGATCGTATTGGATAAAACTTATATCAATCTCGATCGAATTAAGTGAAATATGTTGCATTCCTCCAAGATTGATTTGGTTCAGACTCAAATCAAATATGAATCAAATGCAACTTAAATGCATTGTTCCAAGATAAGGTCGGATCAAACTTAGGTCAAACCCAAATAAAGTTCGATATGGAGCATTTCTCTAAGGTCTAGTTGGATTGCTCTAAGATGAATCAAGTTCAATATGGAGTGATGCTGCATGATGAATGTTGCTTCAGGATGGGTTAATGAAACTTAAATCAAACCCGAATCAAGTTCGATCTAGAGCATTGCTTTAAATCAAACTAAAAACAAGTTCAATCGAAGCATTACTCCATGATTGGACTAGATCTAACCTACATCAAGCTAAATGAAGTTCAATCTGGAGCGTTGCTACAAGATCGAGCCAAATCAAGGCTAAATCAATTTGAATTTTGAATGTTGCTCTAAGTTCGGATTGGATCAAACTTAGATCAAACCTGAGTCAAGTCCAATTGGAAGTGATGCTCCAAGATCGGGTCGAGCCAAACTTAGATCAAATTCCAAAATAAGTCCAATCCAAAGCATTGCAACAAGACCAGGTTAGATCAAATTAGATCCACATGAATGAAGTCTAATTCGCAGCACTGCTCTAAGAAAAGGTTGTTGGATTAATATAGATCAAACCCAAATCAAGTCAAATCGAGAGCGTTGCTCGAGGATCGAGTTGCATAAACTTATATCAAACCCGAATCAAGTCCAATCTGGATTCTATTGTTAGATCGAATTCGATCAAACTTCGATCAAACCCCAGTCAAGTTCAATTTAAAGCATTGCTCTAAGATAAGGGTGGATTAAACTCAAATCAAACCTGGAACAAATCGAATATGGAACATTGCTCTAGGATCGGATTCGACTAAATTTTGATCAAATCGGAATGAAGCTTCAATATCGAGCCTTGATCTTAGATCGAGCTTGATCAAAGCAAGATCAAAACCCAAATCAAGTCTAGTGTAGAGCATCCTCAAAGATTGTATTGGATCAAACTTATATCAATCTCGATCGAATTAAGTGAAATATGTTGCATTCCTCCATTATTGATTTGGTTCAGACTCAAATCAAATTGAATCAAATGCATTGTTCCAAGATAAGGTTGGATCAAACTTAGGTCAAACCCAAATAAAGTTCGATATGGAGCATTTCTCTAAGGTCGAGGTTGGATTGCTCTAAGATGAATCAAGTTCAATATGGAGTGATGCTGCATGATCAGGTTAGATCAAACATTGATCAAGTCCAATTTTGAGTGTTGCTCCAAGATTAGGGTAGGCTCGATGAATAAAGGAAATACCCAAATCAAGTTTAATCGAGAGCATTGCACTCAGATTGGGTTTGATCAAACTTAGATTAAAACCGAATCAGATCAAATCTAAAGCGTTGCCCTAAAATCGGGTTTGATAAAACAACAAACCTAAATCAAGTCTATTTTAGAGTGTTGCTTCAAGATCGGGTTAGTTTAAACCAAGATGGAGCCCAAATTAAGTAAAATAATATGAAGCATTGCTTCGAGATCAAGTTAGATCAAACTATGATCGAACCTGAATCAAGTTAAATTAGGAGCATTGTTCCAAGATCAAGTTAGATCAAACCCGAATCGAGTTCAATTTAGAGTGTCACTCCATGATTAGTTTAGATCAATAAGATCAAACCCGAATCAATTTCAATCTAAAACATTATAATATGATCAGCCTAGATCAAACTTTGATCTCTTTTCAATCAACTCCAATCATGAATGTTGCTTCAGGATTGGGTTAATGAAACTTAAATCAAACCCGAATCAAGTTCGATCTAGAGCATTGCTTTAAATCAAACTAAAATCAAGTTCAATCGAAGCATTACTCCATGATTGGACTAGATCTAACCTACATCAAGCTAAATGAAGTTCAATCTGGAGCATTGCTACAAGATCGGGCCAAATCAAGGCTAAATCAATTTGAATTTGGAATGTTGCTCTAAGTTCGGATTGGATCAAACTTAGATCAAACCTGAGTCAAGTCCAATTGGAAGTGATGCTCCAAGATCGGGTCGAGCCAAACTTAGATCAAATTCCAAAATAAGTCCAATCCAAAGCATTGCAATAAGACCAGGTTAGATCAAATTAGATCCACATGAATCAAGTCTAATTCGCAGCACTGCTCTAAGAAAAGGTTTGGATTAATATAGATCAAACCCAAATCAAGTCAAATCGAGAGCGTTGCTCGAGGATCGAGTTGGATCAAACTTATATCAAACCCGAATCAAGTCCAATCTGGATTCTATTGTTAGATCGAATTCAATCAAACTTCGATCAAACCCCAATCAAGTTCAATTTAAAGCATTGCTCTAAGATAAGGGTGGATTAAACTCAAATCAAACCAGGAACAAATCGAATATGTAACATTGCTCTAAGATCGGATTCGACTAAACTTTGATCAAATCGGAATTAAGTTCAATATCGAGCCTTGATCTTAGATCGAGCTTGATCAAAGCAAGATCAAAACCCAAATCAAGTCCATGTAGAGCATTCCTCAAAGATCGTATTGGATCAAACTTATATCAATCTCGATCGAATTAAGTGAAATATGTTGCATTCCTCCAAGATTGATTTGGTTCAGACTCAAATCAAATATGAATCAAATGCAATTAAATGCATTGTTCCAAGATAAGGTCGGATCAAACTTAGGTCAAACCCAAATAAAGTTCGATATGGAGCATTTCTCTAAGGTCAGGTTGGATTGCTCTAAGATGAATCAAGTTCAATATGGAGTGATGCTGCATGATGAATGTTGCTTCATGGATTGGAGTTAATGAAACTTAAATCAAACCCGAATCAAGTTCGATCTAGAGAAGCATTGCTTTAAATCAAACTATGATCGAAAATCAAGTTCAAAGATCAAGAGAGAATCATTACACTCCATGATTAGGATCTAGATCTAACCTACATCAAGCTAAATGAAGTTCAATCTGGAGCGTTGCTACAAGATCGAGCCAAATCAAGGCTAAATCAATTTGAATTTGGAATGTTGCTCTAAGTTCGGATTGGATCAAACTTAGATCAAACCTGAGTCAAGTCCAATTGGAAGTGATGCTCCAAGATCGGGTCGAGCCAAACTTAGATCAAATTCCAAAATAAGTCCAATCCAAAGCATTGCAACAAGACCAGGTTAGATCAAATTAGATCCACATGAATCAAGTCTAATTCGCAGCACTGCTCTAAGAAAAGGTTGTTGGATTAATATAGATCAAACCCAAATCAAGTCAAATCGAGAGCGTTGCTCGAGGATCGAGTTGGATCAAACTTATATCAAACCCGAATCAAGTCCAATCTGGATTCTATTGTTAGATCGAATTCAATCAAACTTCGATCAAACCCCAATCAAGTTCAATTTAAAGCATTGCTCTAAGATAAGGGTGGATTAAACTCAAATCAAACCTGGAACAAATCAAATATGTAACATTGCTCTAGGATCGGATTCGACTAAACTTTGATCAAATCGGAATTAAGTTCAATATCGAGCCTTGATCTTAGATCGAGCTTGATCAAAGCAAGATCAAAACCCAAATCAAGTCCAATGTAGAGCATTCCTCAAAGATCGTATTGGATCAAACTTATATCAATCTCGATCGAATTAAGTGAAATATGTTGCATTCCTCCAAGATTGATTTGGTTCAGACTCAAATCAAATATGAATCAAATGCAATTTAAATGCATTGTTCCAAGATAAGGTCGGATCAAACTTAGGTCAAACCCAAATAAAGTTCGATATGGAGCATTTCTCTAAGGTCGGGTTGGATTGCTCTAAGATGAATCAAGTTCAATATGGAGTGATGCTGCATGATCAGGTTAGATCAAACATTGATCAAGTCCAATTTTGAGTGTTGCTCCAAGATTAGGGTAGGCTCGATGAAATAAAGATAATACCCAAATCAAGTTTAATCGAGAGCGTTGCACTAGATTGGGTTTGATCAAACTTAGATTAAAACCGAATCAGATCAAATCTAAAGCGTTGCCCTAAAATCGGGTTTGATAAAACAACAAACCTAAATCAAGTCTATTTTAGAGTGTTGCTTCAAGATCGGGTTAGTTTAAACCAAGATGGAGCCCAAATTAAGTAAATAATATGAAGCATTGCTTCGAGATCAAGTTAGATCAAACTATGATCGAACCTGAATCAAGTTAAATTAGGAGCATTGTTCCAAGATCAAGTTAGATCAAACCCGAATCGAGTTCAATTTAGAGTGTCACTCCATGATTAGTTTAGATCAAATAAGATCAAACCCGAATCAATTTCAATCTAAAACATTATAATATGATCAGCCTAGATCAAACTTTGATCTCTTTTCAATCAACTCCAATCATGAATGTTGCTTCAGGATTGGGTTAATGAAACTTAAATCAAACCCGAATCAAGTTCGATCTAGAGCATTGCTTTAAATCAAACTAAAATCAAGTTCAATCGAAGCATTACTCCATGATTGGACTAGATCTAACCTACATCAAGCTAAATGAAGTTCAATCTGGAGCGTTGCTACAAGATCGGGCCAAATCAAGGCTAAATCAATTTGAATTTGGAATGTTGCTCTAAGTTCGGATTGGATCAAACTTAGATCAAACCTGAGTCAAGTCCAATTGGAAGTGATGCTCCAAGATCGGGTCGAGCCAAACTTAGATCAAATTCCAAAATAAGTCCAATCCAAAGCATTGCAACAAGACCAGGTTAGATCAAATTAGATCCACATGAATCAAGTCTAATTCGCAGCACTGCTCTAAGAAAAGGTGTTGGATTAATATAGATCAAACCCAAATCAAGTCAAATCGAGAGCATTGCTCGAGGATCGAGTTGGATCAAACTTATATCAAACCCGAATCAAGTCCAATCTGGATTCTATTGTTAGATCGAATTCAATCAAACTTCGATCAAACCCCAATCAAGTTCAATTTAAAGCATTGCTCTAAGATAAGGGTGGATTAAACTCAAATCAAACATGGAACAAATCAATATGTAACATTGCTCTAAGATCGGATTCGACTAAACTTTGATCAAATCGGAATTAAGTTCAATATCGAGCCTTGATCTTAGATCGAGCTTGATCAAAGCAAGATCAAAACCCAAATCAAGTCCATGTAGAGCATTCCTCAAAGATCGTATTGGATCAAACTTATATCAATCTCGATCGAATTAAGTGAAATATGTTGCATTCCTCCAAGATTGATTTGGTTCAGACTCAAATCAAATATGAATCAAATGCAACTTAAATGCATTGTTCCAAGATAAGGTCGGATCAAACTTAGGTCAAACCCAAATAAAGTTCGATATGGAGCATTTCTCTAAGGTCTAGGTTGGATTGCTCTAAGATGAATCAAGTTCAATATGGAGTGATGCTGCATGATCATGTTGCTTCAAGATTGGAGTTAATGAAACTTAAATCAAACCCGAATCAAGTTCGATCTTAGAGCATTGCTTTAAATCAAACTAAAATCAAGTTCAATTGATTACTCCATGATTGGACTAGATCTAAACCTACATCAAGCTAAATGAAGTTCAATCTGGAGCGTTGCTACAAGATCGGGCCAAATCAAGGCTAAATCAATTTGAATTTGGAATGTTGCTCTAAGTTCGATTGGATCAAACTTAGATCAAACCTGAGTCAAGTCCAATTGGAAGTGATGCTCCAAGATCGGGTCGAGCCAAACTTAGATCAAATTCCAAAATAAGTCCAATCCAAAGCATTGCAACAAGACCAGGTTAGATCAAATTAGATCCACATGAATCAAGTCTAATTCGCAGCACTGCTCTAAGAAAAGTTGTTGGATTAATATAGATCAAACCCAAATCAAGTCAAATCGAGAGCGTTGCTCGAGGATCAAGTTGGATCAAACTTATATCAAACCCGAATCAAGTCCAATCTGGATTCTATTGTTAGATCGAATTCAATCAAACTTCGATCAAACCCCAATCAAGTTCAATTTAAAGCATTGCTCTAAGATAAGGGTGGATTAAACTCAAATCAAACCTGGAACAAATCGAATATGTAACATTGCTCTAGGATCGGATTCGACTAAACTTTGATCAAATCGGAATTAAGTTCAATATCGAGCCTTGATCTTAGATCGAGCTTGATCAAAGCAAGATCAAAACCCAAATCAAGTCCAGTGTAGAGCATTCCTCAAAGATCGTATTGGATCAAACTTATATCAATCTCGATCGAATTAAGTGAAATATGTTGCATTCCTCCAAGATTGATTTGGTTCAGACTCAAATCAAATATGAATCAAATGCAATTGTTCCAAGATAAGGTCGGATCAAACTTAGGTCAAACCCAAATAAAGTTCGATATGGAGCATTTCTCTAAGGTCGGGTTGGATTGCTCTAAGATGAATCAAGTTCAATATGGAGTGATGCTGCATGATCAGGTTAGATCAAACATTGATCAAGTCCAATTTTGAGTGTTGCTCCAAGATTAGGGTAGGCTCGATGAATAAAGGATAATACCCAAATCAAGTTTAATCGAGAGCATTGCACTAGATTGGGTTTGATCAAACTTAGATTAAAACCGAATCAGATCAAATCTAAAGCGTTGCCCTAAAATCGGGTTTGATAAAACAACAAACCTAAATCAAGTCTATTTTAGAGTGTTGCTTCAAGATCGGGTTAGTTTAAACCAAGATGGAGCCCAAATTAAGTAAAATAATATGAAGCATTGCTTCGAGATCAAGTTAGATCAAACTATGATCGAACCTGAATCAAGTTAAATTAGGAGCATTGTTCCAAGATCAAGTTAGATCAAACCCGAATCGAGTTCAATTTAGAGTGTCACTCCATGATTAGTTTAGATCAAATAAGATCAAACCCGATCAATTTCAATCTAAAACATTATAATATGATCAGCCTAGATCAAACTTTGATCTCTTTTCAATCAACTCCAATCATGAATGTTGCTTCAGGATTGGGTTAATGAAACTTAAATCAAACCCGAATCAAGTTCGATCTAGCATTGCTTTAAATCAAACTAAAATCAAGTTCAATCGAAGCATTACTCCATGATTGGACTAGATCTAACCTACATCAAGCTAAATGAAGTTCAATCTGGAGCGTTGCTACAAGATCGGGCCAAATCAAGGCTAAATCAATTTGAATTTGGAATGTTGCTCTAAGTTCGGATTGGATCAAACTTAGATCAAACCTGAGTCAAGTCCAATTGGAAGTGATGCTCCAAGATCGGGTCGAGCCAAACTTAGATCAAATTCCAAAATAAGTCCAATCCAAAGCATTGCAACAAGACCAGGTTAGATCAAATTAGATCCACATGAATCAAGTCTAATTCGCAGCACTGCTCTAAGAAAAGGTTGTTGGATTAATATAGATCAAACCCAAATCAAGTCAAATCGAGAGCGTTGCTCGAGGATCGAGTTGGATCAAACTTATATCAAACCCGAATCAAGTCCAATCTGGATTCTATTGTTAGATCGAATTCAATCAAACTTCGATCAAACCCCAATCAAGTTCAATTTAAAGCATTGCTCTAAGATAAGGGTGGATTAAACTCAAATCAAACCTGGAACAAATCGAATATGTAACATTGCTCTAGGATCGGATTCGACTAAACTTTGATCAAATCGGAATTAAGTTCAATATCGAGCCTTGATCTTAGATCGAGCTTGATCAAAGCAAGATCAAAACCCAAATCAAGTCCAGTGTAGAGCATTCCTCAAAGATCGTATTGGATCAAACTTATATCAATCTCGATCGAATTAAGTGAAATATGTTGCATTCCTCCAAGATTGATTTGGTTCAGACTCAAATCAAATATGAATCAAATGCAATTGCATTCCAAGATAAGGTGGATCAAACTTAGGTCAAACCCAAATAAAGTTCGATATGGAGCATTTCTCTAAGGTCGGGTTGGATTGCTCTAAGATGAATCAAGTTCAATATGGAGTGATGCTGCATGATCAGGTTAGATCAAACATTGATCAAGTCCAATTTTGAGTGTTGCTCCAAGATTAGGGTAGGCTCGATGAAATAAAGATAATACCCAAATCAAGTTTAATCGAGAGCATTGCACTAGATTGGGTTTGATCAAACTTAGATTAAAACCGAATCAGATCAAATCTAAAGCGTTGCCCTAAAATCGGGTTTGATAAAACAACAAACCTAAATCAAGTCTATTTTAGAGTGTTGCTTCAAGATCGGGTTAGTTTAAACCAAGATGGAGCCCAAATTAAGTAAAATAATATGAAGCATTGCTTCGAGATCAAGTTAGATCAAACTATGATCGAACCTGAATCAAGTTAAATTAGGAGCATTGTTCCAAGATCAAGTTAGATCAAACCCGAATCGAGTTCAATTTAGAGTGTCACTCCATGATTAGTTTAGATCAAATAAGATCAAACCCGAATCAATTTCAATCTAAAACATTATAATATGATCAGCCTAGATCAAACTTTGATCTCTTTTCAATCAACTCCAATCATGAATGTTGCTTCAGGATTGGGTTAATGAAACTTAAATCAAACCCGAATCAAGTTCGATCTAGAGCATTGCTTTAAATCAAACTAAAATCAAGTTCAATCGAAGCATTACTCCATGATTGGACTAGATCTAACCTACATCAAGCTAAATGAAGTTCAATCTGGAGCGTTGCTACAAGATCGGCCAAATCAAGGCTAAATCAATTTGAATTTGGAATGTTGCTCTAAGTTCGATTGGATCAAACTTAGATCAAACCTGAGTCAAGTCCAATTGGAAGTGATGCTCCAAGATCGGGTCGAGCCAAACTTAGATCAAATTCCAAAATAAGTCCAATCCAAAGCATTGCAACAAGACCAGGTTAGATCAAATTAGATCCACATGAATCAAGTCTAATTCGCAGCACTGCTCTAAGAAAAGGTGTTGGATTAATATAGATCAAACCCAAATCAAGTCAAATCGAGAGCATTGCTCGAGGATCGAGTTGGATCAAACTTATATCAAACCCGAATCAAGTCCAATCTGGATTCTATTGTTAGATCGAATTCAATCAAACTTCGATCAAACCCCAATCAAGTTCAATTTAAAACACGGCTCTAAGATAAGGGTGGATTAAACTCAAATCAAACCTGGAACAAATCGAATATGTAACATTGCTCTAAGATCGGATTCGACTAAACTTTGATCAAATCGGAATTAAGTTCAATATCGAGCCTTGATCTTAGATCGAGCTTGATCAAAGCAAGATCAAAACCCAAATCAAGTCCATGTAGAGCATTCCTCAAAGATCGTATTGGATCAAACTTATATCAATCTCGGTCGAATTAAGTGAAATATGTTGCATTCCTCCAAGATTGATTTGGTTCAGACTCAAATCAAATATGAATCAAATGCAACTTAAATGCATTGTTCCAGATAAGGTCGGATCAAACTTAGGTCAAACCCAAATAAAGTTCGATATGGAGCATTTCTCTAAGGTCTAGGTTGGATTGCTCTAAGATGAATCAAGTTCAATATGGAGTGATGCTGCATGATGAATGTTGCTTCAAGATTGGGTTAATGAAACTTAAATCAAACCCGAATCAAGTTCGATCTAGAGCATTGCTTTAAAACAAACTAAAATCAAGTTCAATCGAAGCATTACTCCATGATTGGACTAGATCTAAACCTACATCAAGCTAAATGAAGTTCAATCTGGAGCGTTGCTACAAGATCGGGCCAAATCAAGGCTAAATCAATTTGAATTTTGAATGTTGCTCTAAGTTCGATTGGATCAAACTTAGATCAAACCTGAGTCAAGTCCAATTGGAAGTGATGCTCCAAGATCGGGTCGAGCCAAACTTAGATCAAATTCCAAAATAAGTCCAATCCAAAGCATTGCAACAAGACCAGGTTAGATCAAATTAGATCCATATGAATGAAGTCTAATTCGCAGCACTGCTTTAGAAAAGGTTGTTGGATTAATATAGATCAAACCCAAATCAAGTCAAATCGAGAGCGTTGCTCGAGGATCGAGTTGCATCAAACTTATATCAAACCCGAATCAAGTCCAATCTGGATTTTATTGTTAGATCGAATTCGATCAAACTTCGATCAAACCCCAATCAAGTTCAATTTAAAGCATTGCTCTAAGATAAGGGTGGATTAAACTCAAATCAAACCTGGAACAAATCGAATATGGAACATTGCTCTAGGATCGGATTCGACTAAACTTTGATCAAATCGGAATGAAGCTCAATATCGAGCCTTGATCTTAGATCGAGCTTGATCAAAGCAAGATCAAAACCCAAATCAAGTCTAGTGTAGAGCATCCTCAAAGATTGTATTGGATCAAACTTATATCAATCTCGATCGAATTAAGTGAAATATGTTGCATTCCTCCAAGATTGATTTGGTTCAGACTCAAATCAAATATGAATCAAATGCAACTTAAATGCATTGTTCCAAGATAAGGTCGGATCAAACTTAGGTAAAACCCAAATAAAGTTCGATATGGAGCATTTCTCTAAGGTCTGGTTGGATTGCTCTAAGATGTTGTTGGATTAATATAGATCAAACCCAAATTAAGTCAAATCGAGAGCGTTGCTCGAGGGTCGAGTTGGATCAAACTTATATCAAACCCGAATCAAGTCCAATCTGAATTCTATTGTTAGATCGAATTCAATCAAACTTGATAAAACCTCAATCATGTTCAATTTAAAGCATTGTTCTAAGATAAGGGTGGATTAAACTCAAATCAAACCTGGAACAAATCAAATATGTAACATTGCTCTAAGATCGGATTCGACTAAACTTTGATAAAATCGGAATTAAGTTCAATATCGAGCCTTGATCTTAGATCGAGCTTGATCAAAGCAAGATCAAAACCCAAATCAAGTCCAATGTAGAGCATTCCTCAAAGATTGTATTGGATCAAACTTATATCAATCTTGATTGAATTAAGTGAAATATGCTGCATTCCTCCAAGACTGATTTGGTTCAGACTCAAATCAAATATGAATCAAATGCAACTTAAATGCATTGTTCCAAGATAAGGTCGGATCAAACTTAGGTCAAACCCAAATAAAGTTCGATATGGAGCATTTCTCGAAGGTCGGGTTGGATTGCTCTAAGATGAATCAAGTTCAATATGGAGTGATGTTGCATGATCAGGTTAGATCACACATTGATCAAGTCCTATTTTGAGTGTTGCTCCAAGATTAGGGTAGGCTCGATGAAATAAAGATAATACCCAAATCAAGTTTAATCGAGAGCGTTGCACTGAGATTGGATTTGATCAAACTTAGATTAAAACTGAATCATATCAAATCTAAAGTGTTGCCCTAAAATCAGGTTTGATAAAACAACAAACCTAAATCAAGTCTATTTTAGAGTGTTGCTTCAAGATCGGGTTAGTTTAAACCAAGATGGAGCCCAAATTAAGTATAATAATATGAAGCATTACTTCGAGATCAAGTTAGTCAAACTATGATCGAACCTGAATCAAGTTAAATTAGGAGCATTGTTCCAAGATCAAGTTAGATCAAACCGAATCGAGTTCAATTTAGAGTGTCACTCCATGATTAGTTTAGATCAAATAAGATCAAACCCGAATCAATTTCAATCTAAAACAATATAATATGATCAGCCTAGATCAAACTTTGATCTCTTTTCAATCAACTCCAATCATGAATGTTGCTTCAGGATTGGGTTAATGAAACTTAAATCAAACCCGAATCAAGTTCGATCTAGAGCATTGCTTTAAATCAAACTAAAATCAAGTTCAATCGAAGCATTACTCCATGATTGGACTAGATCAAACCTACATCAAGCTAAATGAAGTTCAATCTGGAGCGTTGCTACAAGATCGGGCCAAATCAAGGCTAAATCAATTTGAATTTAGGAATGTTGCTCTAAGTTTGGATTGGATCAAACTTAGATCAAACCTAAGTCAAGTCCAATTGGAAGTGATGCTCCAAGATCGGGTCGAGCCAAACTTAGATCAAATTCCAAAATAAGTCCAATCCAAAGCATTGCAACAGACCAGGTTAGATCAAATTAGATCCACATGAATCAAGTCTAATTCGCAGCACTCCTCTAAGAAAAGGTTGTTGGATTAATATAGATCAAACCCAAATCAAGTCAAATCGAGAGCATTGCTCGAGGATCGAGTTGGATCAAACTTATATCAAACCCGAATCAAGTCCAATCTGGATTCTATTGTTAGATCGAATTCAATCAAACTTCGATCAAACCCCAATCAAGTTCAATTTAAAGCATTGCTCTAAGATAAGGGTGGATTAAACTCAAATCAAACATGGAACAAATCAAATATGTAACATTGCTCTAAGATCGGATTCGACTAAACTTTGATCAAATCGGAATTAAGTTCAATATCGAGCCTTGATCTTAGATCGAGCTTGATCAAAGCAAGATCAAAACCCAAATCAAGTCCAATGTAGAGCATTCCTCAAAGATCGTATTGGATCAAACTTATATCAATCTCGATCGAATTAAGTGAAATATGCTGCATTCCTCCAAGATTGATTTGGTTCAGACTCAAATCAAATATGAATCAAATGCAACTTAAATGCATTGTTCCAAGATAAGGTCGGATCAAACTTAGGTCAAACCCAAATAAAGTTCGATCATTTCTCTAAGGTCGGGTTGGATTGCTCTAAGATGAATCAAGTTCAATATGGAGTGATGCTGCATGATCAGGTTAGATCAAACATTGATCAAGTCCAATTTTGAGTGTTGCTCCAAGATTAGGGTAGCTCGATAAAATAAAGATAATACCCAAATCAAGTTTAATCGAGAGCGTTGCACTGAGATTGGGTTGATCAAACTTAGATTGAAACCGAATCAGATCAAATCTAAAGCGTTGCCTTAAAATCGGTTTGATAAAACAACAAACCTAAATCAAGTCTATTTTAAGGGTTGCTTCAAGATCGGGTTCGTTTAAACCAAGATGGAGCCCAAATTAAGTATAATAATATGAAGTATGGTCGTATTCTTCATAATGAGCAAAGAATCATCAGTCTAATATGGACACTATCAGGCATAAGTTGGATGGATCCGAATTTCCCCTTAATACTCCAAATCTTCATTTGATTCAAATCTGGCACCTCCCCGCTCTCTGCTCCGATGAATCTTTGGGAGTTAGTGGTTTTGTGCTGTTGTTTTGGCTTAGTAGCTGTCGATCTCTTGGGAGTTGTTTCACCGTATGGTGATTACTGGCATTGCTTCGAAATCAAGTTAGATCAAACTATGATCGAGAACCTGAATCAAGTTAAATAGGAGCATTGTTCCAGGATCAAGTTAGATCAAACCCGAATCGAGTTCAATTTAGAGTGTCACTCCATGACTAGTTTAGATCAAATAAGATCAAACCTGAATCAATTTCAATCTAAAACATTATAATATGATCAGCCTAGATCAAACTTTGATCTCTTTTCAATCAACTCTAATCATGAATGTTGCTTCAGGATTGGGTTAATAAAACTTAAATCAATCCCGAATCAAGTTCAATCTAGAGCATTGCTTTAAATCAAATTAAAATCAAATTCAATCGAAGCATTACTCCATGATTGGACTAGATCTAACCTACATCAAGCTAAATGAAGTTCAGTCTGGAGCATTGCTACAAGATCAGGCCAAATCAAGGATAAATCAATTTGAATTTGGAATGTTGCTCTAAGTTTGGATTGGATCAAACTTAGATCAAACATGAGTCAAGTCCAATTGGAAGTGATGCTCCAAGATCGGGTCGAGCCAAACTTAGATCAAATTCCAAAATAAGTCCAATCCAAGCATTGCAACAAGACCAGGTTAGATCAAATTAGATCCACATGAATCAAGTCTAATTCGCAGCACTGCTCCAAGAAAAGGTTTTTGGATTAATATAGATAGATCAAACCCAAATCAAGTCAAATCGAGAGCGTTGCTCGAGGATAGAGTTGATCAAACTTATATCAAACCCGAATCAAGTCCAATCTGGATTCTATTATTTATCGAATTCAATCAAACTTCGATCAAACCCCAATCAAGTTCAATTTAAGGGTGCTCTAAGATAAGGGTATTAAACTCAAATCAAACCCGGAACAAATCAAATATGTAACATTGCTCTAAGATCGGATTCGACTAAACTTTGATCAAATCGGAATTAAGTTCAATATCGAGCCTTGATCTTAGATCGAGCTTGATCAAAGCAAGATCAAAACCCAAATCAAGTCCAATGTAGAGCATTCCTCAAAGATCGTATTGGATCAAACTTATATCAATCTCGATCGAATTAAGTGAAATATGTTGCATTCCTCCAAGATTGATTTGGTTCAGACTCAAATCAAATATGAATCAAATGCAATTTAAATGCATTGTTCCAAGATAAGGTCGGATCAAACTTAGGTCAAACCCAAATAAAGTTCGATATGGAGCATTTCTCTAAGGTCGGGTTGGATTGCTCTAAGATGAATCAAGTTCAATATGGAGTGATGCTGCATGATCAGGTTAGATCAAACATTGATCAAGTCCAATTTTGAGTGTTGGATTAAACTCGATGAAAAAAAGATAATACCCAAATCAAGTTTAATCGAGAGCGTTGCACTGAGATTGGGTTGATCAAACTTAGATTAAAACCGAATCAGATCAAAATCTAAAGCGTTGCCCTAAAATCGGGTGATTTGATAAAACAACAAACCTAAATCAAGTCTATTTTAGAGTGTTGCTTCAAGATCGGTTTGTTTAAATCAAGATGGAGCCCAAATTAAGTATAATAATATGAAGCATTGCTTCGAGATCAAGTTAGATCAAACTATGATCAAACCTGTATCAAGTTAAATTAGGAGCATTGTTCCAAGATCAAGTTAGATCAAACCCGAATCGAGTTCAATTTAGAGTGTCACTCCATGATTAGTTTAGATCAAATAATATCAAACCCGAATCAATTTCAATCTAAAACATTA